>PVKC010002985.1:11639-40880 GCA_004027635.1 Crocidura indochinensis | reverse complement strand
AAGGAAGGAAGGAAGGAAGGAAGGCAGGAAGGAAGGAAGGAAGGCAGGAAGGAAGGAAGGAAGGAAGAAAGAAGCCAGCTTAAGGGAGAGAAAGTCAGCCACCTTTAACATGCCTTCTGTAAAAATCACTCATTTTTGTGGGAGGTAGAAAACAAATTATCGTGAAAGGGAAGCACTAATAGAGAAGGTAAAACTTATATTACTTGGTGCCTCAGTGGTAGTACAGAGTCAGGTACTTGACTTGCAGACAACTAACCCAGGTTCCATCCCCAGCATTCCATATAGTCTAGCAAGCCTTGCCAGTAATGAATCCTGAGCATAAAGCCAGGAATAAACCCCTCAGCACCACTGGGTATAAACTCCCCCAATCTCCAGCCCACCGCCCCCCCCCCAAAAAAAAAACACCTCTGACTTGCAGTGCCTTTATGCCTAACCTTCCTAACTGGCCCTCCCTTTCCTCTTGCCCAAGTGTTCTTCGTCAGCTAAGACAATTAAGGATGGTGCCCACGATCACAGGTGATTTAACGAGCTTGGCTGGCTGCTCAGTGTGTGCAGAAGAGATATACATGAATAATTTTCTCTTCACTTTGTAATCACATCAGTCTGCCTCATGCTTGTTGCATGATTGGCCCAGCCTCTGAAGAACCTATAGAGGGGCACAGGATGATTACCTACATCACTGGGTTAGTTGGAAAGTTTCCAAATAAGAATTAAGCAAATGGAGGCTATAAACCTGCGTGAAGTGAGTCACAGAGAAAGGGACAGACATAGAATAATCTCACTCATTTATGGATATAAGAAAAATAAAAGATAGTATGGTAAATAAAAGATAGTATGGTAATAATATCTAGGGACACTAAAGATGAGAGACAGGAGGATCAGTAGATGGTAGATTTGAAGTTGGTCACAAATACTGGAGCACTGGGTAGAGAAGGGATCACTTCTGAGTGATGGTTGGAATTGATCACTCTGGACAATAATTTGAAAGACTGTATGAGATTCAATCTGGATCAGCTACATACAAAACAAGCTCCCAATCTGCTGCCCCATGATAATTTATTCTTCCAACCAATCTTAACTAAGCACCTACTATGCAATGCACTGTACTTGTTTGTCTTCTACATTCTATATTGGGGGGGGGGGTGTCTTGATTTACAAGGCAGCAGTTATAGGTACTAGGATAAGAGGTAGCAAAGAGCAAAGTTTATATTCCGCAGGCAAGCATGGGGCATCAGGAATGAATTAAAAAGCACTCACCCTGAAAAAGTATGTTCTAATTAGCTATGGTTTTGTAACTTCAAATATGTTAGCAAAACTTAGTTTTATCAAAACTCCTGGGAGCTACTGGGTCTTGTAAAGGGCAGGCACTCAGCAGAAGAACAATTTGCAAGTTCAAAGGGCTGAGTTAATAATAAAATGAGTCCAACTATTTATTTTTGATAAAAGAAAAAGCTATTAAGGGCTTCAGTTGTTCTAGAAAAAATGATAATCCCTGACTTGTTTTCTTCTTTTGTCTTGCAAGAAGAAATAATTTTTCCCTAGTGTGAGAAACTTAACTAAGAAATTAATCTTTAAGACCAATGTGGGGAACCCCTGGTTTATGAATGGGTCATATAAGGCCCATGAAATCATGTGGACTGATCTGGATGCATGAAAAGACAAACACGTACGCTTCTTGGCTGCCATATAGGCCATCTGCCTGTAATGTTGGAAGAAAATAATGCCATAAATATCCATGTGGCCCTGAGCAGAATAGAGAGTTCCCCATATCTGCTTTAGTTCCCCATTCCTCTCTGGCTAAGTGTCAGGGAAGATGGAGTGAGGTAATAGCCAGCTATCAACCCCAAACAAAAAGTGTCCCCCCCAACTTCCTTTTTCCCTAGCCTCCTGTTTGATATGTAAAAGGTCCACCTGGATTACTAGACTTTCCCCCTCTGGAGTTGGGAGAATTGATTCGAATAAAGAAAGAAGTCTGGCTTTGGGCTCAAGAGAGGAAGCAATGGCAGAGAGGGGCTCCCAGGCAGAAAGGCCATGGTGCAAAAAGACTAACTCGAATAAATCTTGTGATGACTGGCTTCATATTATTTCTCCACCACTACCCTGCTTCATTAGACCCATCTGCCTAAGAGGTTAGAAACATGGTCCCAAGGCAGAAAATGTTTTATCTAATTTTAGTGGTTTAATATTAGTTTTCACGATTGTTGGGAAATGCATAAAGTTGTTAGAGTTTTAAAAGAGTTTTCTCAGCTATCCTAGTGAATATTTCCCAATTGCTTTGATGTTTTATTGTGTAGCAACTTATCCTCAAATTATGTCTGCAAAAATGTTCTAATCTCTTTGCCCACAGACGCCGATGGAAAAGGAACTTGGATACTATAGACTCTTATTTAACAGTGCTCATTATAAGAATATTTTAGCAAATTTATTTTCAAACTGTATATATACATATATATATATATCTGCAGAAATGTTCTAGTAATTTTTTTTTAGAGAAGTTTATGAAAAGGAACTCAGATGTTCTAAATTTGTATTACAGGTGTAAGAATGTTTAAGAATTTTCAAATTAAGAGTATTGGCAGAAAGACTAATGTTTATGTTCAAAGAAGCCTATGAAAAAAATTTGTAATATGTATAATATACGGAAAAAGCTGATTGTTTTGAGAATGATGTATATAATTTAAACTTTTTTTTTTTTTTGGTTTTGGGGCCACACCTGGTGACGCTCAGGAGTTACTCCTGGCTATGCACTCAGAAATCACTCCTGGCTTAGAGGACCATATGGGATGCCAGGGTGGTCGAGCCTAGGTTACCTGCATGCAAGGCAAACACCCTACCACTTGTGCCACCACTCTGGCTCCTTCAAATTTTCTTTGAGTTCTGATCAGAGGTTCCAGCCTCTGGCGGAGAAAAGTAGAATAAAAGTTTTGTAACTTCCTCATCTTTTTTTGTTTTTGTTTTGTTTAAAAGAGAAAGGATGGAAATATATGAGATAATACCCAGCTACCGATTTCATTTTTTTTTTTTTTTGGTTTTTAGGCCACACCCAGTAACGATCAGGGGTTACTCCTGACTGTGTGCTCAGAAATCGCTCCTGGCTTGGGGACCATATAGGACACTGGGGGATCGAACTTCGGTCCGTCCTAAGCTAGCTCAGGCAAGGCAGACACCTTACCTCTAGTGCCACCACGCCGGCCCCAGCTACCAATTTCAACCTGAAATATTTTTTTCAACCTCAAATAAAAGTGTTCCTTTCCTGGTTAAAAAATAAATAAATAGGGGCCCGGGAGATAGCATGGAGGTAAGGCGTTTGCCTTTCATGCAAAAGGTCATCGGTTCGAATCCCGGTGCCCCATATGGTCCCCTGTGCCTGCCAGGAGCAATTTCTGAGCATGGAGCCAGGAGTAACTCCTGAGCACTGCCGGGTGTGACCCAAAAACAAAAAAACAAAACAAAACAAAATAATAATAATAATAATAATAAATAAATAAATAAATAAATAAGTGTCTTCTTCCTGGTAGCCTCTTCTTTTAATATGTATAAGCCCACCTGGATTACTAGACCTCCCCTCTGGGTTTTGGAAATTGGTTTGAATAAACAAAGGAGTGTTGGTTTGGAGTGGGCACATAGGCAGCATGGGGGCAGAGGAAGCATATGGCAGAGAAAGGCCATGAAGTAAAAAGCAGTCTCTGATAAATACAATCCTAACTGCTTGGTATATTATTTCTCTGCTGCTACTATGATTCACCAATCCCATCCAAGGGGTTAGAAACCTGGTGCATATTTTTATTTTTATTTTACAAAGGAGGAAGGCCTCTGGGCAAAGGGCACAAGTTTTACATTTCTCATAAAAAATTTGAACTTCAGATAAATTTTAAAATAGAAATTTCTAGATTTTAAATTCCTGGTCACTCCCAAGAAGATGATGCTGGGTCAGAAGAGACTCTGAATAAGCAGAAAGGAGCAACCAGGGACTCAAGGGCAAACAATTAAGGCTTCACTCTAGGCACTTAATCATGCCTGGATGTTTATATTTCTTTAAAGTTCTGCCTTTGAAGTCAGCCTGACCCAGATTTGCACCTTCATCTTCCACCATTCTTTGGGCAACATGTAACCTCTGGGAGACTCTATTTCTTCCTGGGCTACATGGTAGTCAGAACAGCATTTTCTTCTAGAAGGTGCCTGTGAGAGGAACAATGTGCTTAAAATGTGGAAGCAGTGTCTGTAATGTTGGTGTACAACCTGGGATAAACTCTTTGTCTTTCTGTCTTCTTTGCTTTACAAATATTGAATGGTGCTGGAGAGATAGCATGGAGGTAAGGCGTTTGCCTTTCATGTACAAGGACGATGGTTCTAATCCCGGCATCCCATATGGTCCCCTGTGCCTGCCAGGGGCAATTTCTAAGCGTAGAGCCAGGAGAAACCCCTGAGCGCGGCCGGGTGTGAACCCCTCCAAAAAAAAAAAAAACATAACAAAAAATCATAACTTGGGGCCGGCGAGGTGGCGCTAGAGGTAAGGTGTCTGCCTTGCAAGCACTAGCCAAGGAAGGACTACAGTTCGATCCCCAAGCATCCCATATGGTCCTCTCAAGCCAGGGGCAATTTCTGAGCGCTTAGCCAGGAGTAACCCCTGAGCATCAAATGGGTGTGGCCCGAAAACAAAAAAAAAAAAAAATTGAATGGTGATTAATAGAGATGGTGTATGTCTGACTATCACAGGGGATAGGTTGGCCCATATCTGGAAGTGTTTGGAAGTTCCTCTTAGCTCTACAGTGGGGGTATGGGGTGGAAGGGGGGTGTCAACTGCAAGGTCACTATTTTAATCCCTGTACTATCTCTCAAACCCACATTTATCTACTGTAATCAGTTGTTTCCTCATATTCTCAGAATTCACAGCTGAGTGCCAAGTCAGGAATTGCTGTAGATCTCTCTCCAAGTACAAAGACTGTTGAAGGAACTCTCACAGCCTACACTAAAAGATAAACACTTTTCTTCCCTTTTGGGATTTATTTTTATTTATTTTTGGGGGGGGCATGGGCCACACCTGGGGGGCTGCTCTAGGGTTACTCCTGGCTCTGCACTCAGAAATCGCTCCTGGCAGGCTCAGGGGACCACATGGGATGCTGGGAATCGAACCTGGGTTGGTCCCTGGCTGACCTTGTGCAAGGGAGAAGCCTGCCCACTGTGCTACCATTCCAACCTCTGGGACTTCATTTTAAAATCCAAGCTGTATCTTCAGATCAATGGAATAGATTTGAGTATTCAGAGAATGACCTTCAGACATACAATCATTTAATCTTTGACAAAGGGGAAAAAAAGGAAAATGGAGCAAGTTTTAAAAGCCTCTTCAACAAGTGGTGTTGGGACAACTGGTCAGCCATATGTAAAAAAGTGAGTGCAGACCTCTATCTAACAATATGCACAAAGGTCAAATCTAAATGGATTAAAGATCTTGATATCAAACCTGAAACTATAAGGTATATAGAAGAAAACATAGGCAAAACACTCCATGCTCTTGAGATTAAAGGCATCTTCAAGGAGGAAATATCCCTCTCCAAATAAGTGGAAGCAGAGATAAACAATTGGGATTACATCAAACTGAGAAGCTTCTACACTTCAAAGAAAACAATGACTGGGGTAAAAAAGGTCACCCATGGAATGGGAGAATACCTATCAGATAAGGGGCTAATATCTAAGATATACAAGATACTGACAGAACTCAACAAGAAAAAAAAAATCTAATCCTGGGGGCCGGGAGATAGCATGGAGGTAAAGCCTTTCATGCAAAAGGTCATCGGTTCGAATTCCAGCGCCCCATATGGTCCCCCATGCCTGCCAGGAGCAATTTCTGAGCGTGGAGCCAGGAGTAACCCCTGAGCACTGCCGGGTGTGACCCAAAAACCAAAAAAAAAAAAAAAAAAAAATCTAATCCCATCAAAAAAGAAATGGGGAGAAGAAATGAACAATATTTCCTCAAAGAAGAAATACAGATGGCCAAAAGGCACATAGAAAATGTTCCACATCACTAAGTATCAGGGAGGTGCAAATAAAACAACAATGAGATATCATCATCTCACACAACAGAGAATGGTACACATCACAAAGAACAAGAACAACCGCTGCTGGTGTGGATGTGGGGAGAAAGGAACTCTGATTCACTGCTGTTGAGAATGCTGTCTAGTCCAGCCCTTCTGGAAAACAATATGAATGTTCCTTAAAACAATACTGGACATTGAGCTCCCGTATGATCCAGCATTACCATTCCTAGGGATATACCGTAGGACCACAAAAACACAATAAAATGTGTTTTGTGTTCATAGCAGCACTATTTACAATAGCAAAATCTGGAAACAACCCAGATACCCAACAATAGAGGAGTGGCTAAAAAAAAAAAAACGAATACATTTATACAATAGAATACTATGCAGCTGTTAGAATAAATGAAGTCACAAAATTTGCTTTTACATGGATAGATATGGAGACTATTATGTTGAGTGAAATAAGTCAGAGGGAAAGAGTGATAAACAGAATATTCTCACTCATCTGTGGTATTTTAGAAAAATAAAAGACAGTATAATAATAATACCCAGAGATAATAAAAGAGATGAGAGCTGGTCCTTCCATGATAAGAAGTTTATCACAACAGTGGTAAATACAGTTAGAGCAATAACTACACTAAGAACTACCATGACAATGATAGAGAAATATAATGCCTGTCTCAAAGACAGGAAGGATGGAAGAGGAGGGAAATGGGGGACAATGGTGGCGGAAAAGTTGCCCTGGTGAAGGGGGGATGTGCACTTGATGGCTGAAACCCAATTATGAACATGCTTATAACCATGGTGCTTAAATAAATAAATAATATATTAAAATATAAAATATATATATAAAATATATATAATAATAAATAAAATCCAGGACCAGAGAGATAGCACAGTGGTGTTTGCCTTGCAAGCAGTCGATCAAGGACTTAAGGTGGCTGGTTCAAATCTCGGTGTCCCATATGGTCCCCTGTGCCTGCCAGGAGCTATTTCTGAGCAGATAGCCAGGATCAACCCCTGAGCACCGCCGGGTGTGGCCCCCCAAAAAAAACAAAAACAAAATAAATAAATAAATAAAATTTAAACTATAAGCAAAAGACACATAAACAAACAAGTCTCTTCTCCCACTGCAGTTGTCCTTAAAACTCAAAAGTGAGAAACTGTGAGAGGCATCATAAATGGCAAAGTAGCATTCTCAAGACTTTAAGGATATTTTGGTTCTTGGAAAAGGTATATTAGGGGCTGGAGCAATATTACAGTGGGTAGGGCATTTGCTCTGTTAAGGCTGACCCAGGTTCAATCCTGACACTTCATATGGTTTTATGAGCTCCACTGGGAATTGTTCCTGGGTTATGTGGTGATCATAACAGCCTTTTCTTCTAGAACACAGAGCTAAGAGTACCATTGGATATAACTCAAAAACTAGAAAAACAGAAAAGAAAGAAAATAAAAAGGAAAGCTGTAAGCAATACAAAGAGAGCGGGGGAGAAAGCTATTGGTTTAATGTTCAAAATTTGCGCATCAAATCTATTTATTACTTTGTGCATCAATTCTATAAATGTTAACACTATTGTAACCATGCTACCTGAACAACAAATTATCCATCCAAAAGGCTACCTAGGAAACAGAAGCTACCAGGTGATATGGCATCTAGTTATTTTCTCCTTCATTATCCTGGGGTTCACTTTTAGAAGGGGAGCTTTGTGGTAATCTAACACTTTTTTGATTCTGACATAATTTCTTCTGTGAATATTTTTCCCTATGCCCAATGAAAATGAACTGCAATGGCTGACCAGCATAAAAGAACACTGGATCATGGGAAACTGATTTGTACTGTCCAATCCTACCAACAGAGTGAGCCTTAGACTCCCAGGAACATAATATGAAAACCCTAAGCTAGAAGCTATCACTTAACTTGGAACTACTCATATACACTTCCGGTTTAAGAAGTGTATATTACACTTAGGACTTAAGTCTTTATTTACACTTTGGATTTCATAATCCTAATGTGGACATGAAACTTAAATAAGATGGTCCAATATGTAACACATGGTCCAGACATAGGTAACAAATGGCAAAATATTGTCCTGCAGAAAACCCAACAAAACCCTTCAACCCCATATGATGGAAAGTAGCAGTATTTGCACTTTAAGTTCTCACAGAATTGGTTTATTAATCAATGTCTCCTTTCTCCTTCTCACTCTGATATTGGAGGTAGTTTGGATGGGGCTGGGCCATGAGGTTGGCTATTATTGAACACAACTATCAGGGGTACATCTTTAAAATTATGTACATATTGAAAATACAGCCTGAATTCTATTGAAAACAACAATCCATACATAATTCTGTAATTACATTTCAAATTCCTCTTTGAGATGGTATCTGTTAGACTTACACACAGGTGCCACATGTATTCTAGCAAAAGAAAAAAAGATACTTATTCTACTCTTAAATATTAAATCCCTTAGATGACATGCCTGAACACACAGGATGTAAAATGGCCCTTTGAAGATGAAATGTTGACAGATTCCTTAAGAACAATAAGGAGGCTTTGAGCCACGATTCATTTTAATATATAGCCACCCAAGGCTTTAACTATAATAAACACTTAACTATTTTTAACCATCTATATTCATCTGACAACTTCTTGGAAAAGTTCAAGTTTAAGGAATGGGCTAATATTTTTCCCACAGTCACCTTTCAATATCTAAGCACTGACTTTAGAGATACACTTTGTCCCAAATCAGAATGCATCTTGGGAGTCCTCTAGGACAAAGCTTTCAGAAGGACTGGATCCAACAGGTCACCCGATATACCCAGAGTTGATGGAGCCATGGTAATCCACAAAGGAACGTGCCTCTAGGAACCTTTGGGATGACCAATGCTTTTGAAAGGTTTGTTCACTATCATTCACTAGTTCTCTTGTGCTATCTTTGTGTTTTTGCTTTGCTTTCTCTCTTTGGACCCAGTGACAAAGGAGCAAAGAAACAAGTATCTAAGACCAGAGAGTTCAGGTCTATCAATAGTACATGCTAGGGACTAATAAACAGAGTCATGTGAGAGGCCTCTGGAGTGGGCTGGAGTGGAATAATGTGGCTGAGGCCTTACGGGCTGACTCAGCACAAAAACAGGCCTGACAGGAGCAGTAGGCATATGTTAATAAGTAGTTAGACATGGGCCTGTAAAGCCTTGCCAGTAGTTAAAATATCATAACACTGTAAAATTGGTTCCTAAAGATTTTGACTGAATAAACCAAAACACCCGATGACATGGCATCCTAAAAATGAGGCAGAGGGGGCCCGGGAGATAGCATGGAGGTAAGGCGTTTACCTTTCATGCAAAAGGTCATCAGTTCGAATCCCAGTGCCCCATATGGTCCCCCGTGCCTGCCAGGAGCAATTTCTGAGCATGGAGCCAGGAGTAACCCCTGAGCACTGCCGGGTGTGACCCAAAAATCCAAAAAAAAAAAAAAAATGAGGCAGAGAAGCTTTGGAGTTGATAGTAAAGTAAAGGAAAAGTGAATGATGACATCTCTCAGGGCTTTAACCAGAGGAACAAGAAGAAATGGTCTATCAGGAGGATGTTTTTAGATATGAGGTCATCAACTTGCTTTCAACAGGAGTGGTGAGATTGGTGTTCAGGCTGTGTAGAGGAGATGAGTGGTCTATTTCTTCTATACTTCAAGAAGTGGTTGATTAAATAAAGATTTATTTTTAAAAAAGAGAGAGATAAACACATCTACATTGCTTTCTAGCAGTTTTCATCTCAGTGGTATACCACGAGGTTATTTCCCAGGTGAGAAAAAGCTGTTTTTTAAAAAAAGAAAAACGTGCTCTGAAACACTGGCTTTGGATTTATCCTGGATCTTTTATTTATTAGGTGACACCAGGCAAATTTCCTAACCTCATTCATAAAACAGGGCTCCTTTCACTTCACAGGTTCAAGAAAGGAATAAAAAGCAGCAACATATAGGAAAGCACTTGGTACAAAACCGAAGAGAAAGACCCTGAAGGGTGACAAGTCCCCCCAAGGAGGGGAATAATTATTAATGGCTTCTAAAACACCCCAGTGTCTAGGTAGGTGGAGGAAAATGAGCATTTGAAGGGACAGGGGCATACGTCTGCACACCCAGCATTCCATCCTTGGCACTGATTCCCTTCCCCAAACCCTCCTTTTCCAGTACCATTGTACACAGCCCTGAAGGTTACTGAGAAGCTTCTGGGTGGTCCCTGGCACTGCTGGGCCTTAGTTTTGAATTGTCTAACTGGTTTATGGTATATTGCCAGAAATAATATCTGAGTTCCCTGAAGCTCCCCCAAAACATTGTTATTTTAGGGATATACCCAACAATGTTCAGGGCTTATGCTTGTCTCTGAACTCAAGGATAACTCCTGAGGGGCCGGAGAGATAGCATGGAGATAAGGCGTTTGCCTTGCATGCAGAAGGACGGTGGTTTGAATCCTGGCATCCCACATGGTCCCCGAGCCTGTCAGGAGCGATTTCTGAGTGTGGAGTCAGGAGTAACCCCTGAGCGCTGCCAGGTGTGACCCAAAAATACACACACACACACACACAAAACACATACACATACACACACATACACACACAAAACACACACACACACACACACAAAGGATACACTCCTGAAAGTTTTCATATGGGGTGCTGAGAATTGAACGTTGGTTGGCTGTGTATAGGGCATGTTCCCTACCTGCTTTATTATTTCTTCAATCACTCAAAAATTTTCTTTTAAAAGAAGAGGATCAAAGAGATAGTATAGTGAGGAGGGTACTTGGTTTGCATGCAGTTGACTCAGCTTCGATCCTTGGTACCCTATAAGGACCCCCAAATCCTGCCAGGACTGACTGCTGAGCACAGAATCAAGAGTCAGTTTGAAATAATAAGGAATAATTTAAAAAGGAATATACAAAAAATTTACAAGAAATTCCCTTGGGGTAATATATGCACATCAACCACATTTTGTTTGTTGTTACTTTGGGGCTACAACTGGTAGTACTTGGAGGTCGCTTCTGATAGTGCTTAGAGGACCAGGGAATGCCTGGGATCATATGCCAGCCTCCTGCATGCAAAGCACATGATTGGCCTACTGAGCTGTCTCTCTAATGCCAACTTGAATATTTAAATTACAAACTGAAATACAGTCAGACAGAGTGATGGAAAAGGAGCAGGATATGAGACTGGATTCTCAGGACTGATTCCAGGTCAAAAGGTCAGACTGGAAACAGGCTTAAGGGGGAAGTATGAGGATTATGTGAGGATAAAAGGACAAAATTTTACAGATACCAGAAAGATACATCCTCCAAATCATTTCTGCCCTTGATTTCTGAAACCCTGAGACTAGCTACACAGTCCTCCCTGAACATTAACACTTGAAGCTATCATAAGTCATTAGTATTTGAATCTAAATTCATTTCCAATTGGTTTTTGTTGCTTTTGTCTTCTATTTTAAATTTTTAGTCACCATGATTTACAGTATTTTTCACGATAGGATCTCATACATACAATGTCCCAATACCACTCGCTCCACCTGAAAGTCCACTTTCTTCCACCATGTCTCAACATTCTCCCCACGCAACCCATAACCGTCAACTGTTTTTTGAGAGATCTTGATGGAGAATTAATGAAGGCAGAGTACCTGGGAGATAGGGAAGAGGCCCAAGTAATGGGGAGAAACAGTGAGGACTGATTGGTGACAAAGGCTGAGTGACTCACCTATGTGTTAGGACATCTGATGCCCTGTGGGGGAGTAAATGGCATTCTTCTGTGTGGTGGTACACCTGATAGTGATACATATGAAAAGGGTATATGTGTGATAAAATTGAAGAAACTGTGTGCATGAGGGGATACACATGGCTATGATAGGGAAGTACATGAGCTCACAGCCAACACTGATAAATTCAGTCCTGAATGAATTCAATGCTGCCCATGGATTTTTCCTTCTCCATGGAATCTTCCATAACTAGCTTTGACTCTGACTTGTATATGATGGGGTGTGGAGACACAGGTGTGATTAACTTCAGTCCTAAATCTATATAGGTGTATCCCAGTCATTAAATAGTAATTGCAGTTGACATTTACTCATTAAGTCTTCATACAATTATTTATTGAGTATCTGCTATCCTGGAAATTTTATGTGCCCAGGCGGGAAGACAAACAAATTAACAATCAAACATACAGGATAGCAAATGGCACTAACACTGTTTAAATGAATACAGGTAGGGAAAGTTATGACCAAGTGGAAAGAGAAGCAAAGAAGTGTCAACGGGAGAAAGGGTGCTGCTTCCTAGAGAGCACAAGAGCTGGACCCCTGAAAGCAGAGTAGGTTGGGACAGAGGTGTGTCTGTGATGTGGCAGAGATCCAGGCCAGACAAATGGGTAGAGGAGCCAGAGAGGCATTATGTCCAGGGTCCAGAGGGCACAGGTGCCAGATAAGAACTTTGACTTTCATTATGAGTCAGATAAGAAAATGCAATAGTTTTGCATCGAGGACAAATCTGAAATGGCTTATGTTTTATTTTAATATACTTTTAGTTTCTATATTGAGAAAAGACTACATAGGATGGTATGAAAGATATGGGAAAACTAGTCATATCAATAACCAAAGGGACCTGGAAATAAACAATGGTGAAACCACAGGTGTTGGAAACATTGTGTGACTAAAACTCAATCATCAATAACTTTTGTTTCTTATTTTGGGGCCACACCCAGTGGTGCTCAGAGGTTACTCCTTGCTCTACCCTCAGAAATTACTCCGGGCGGTGGCGCTGGAGGTAAGGTGCCTGCCTTAGGACGGACCGGACCGCGGTTCGATCCCCCGGTTCCCATATGGTCCCCCGTGCCTGCCAGGAGCAACTTCTGAGCGCATAGCCAGGAGTAACCCCTGAGCGTCACTGGGTGTGGCCCAAAAACCAAAAAAAAAAAAAAAAAAAAAAAAGAAATTACTCCTGACAGGTTTGGTGGACCATATGGAATGCCTGGGATTGAACCTGTGCCAGTCGCATACAAAGTAAATGTCCTACTGCTATCACACCAGCCCTGATCCACAAGTTTTTTTTGTTTTGTTTTTGGGCCACATCCGGTGATGCTCAGGGGTTATTCCTGACTATATGCTCAGAAGTTGCTACTGGCTTGGGGGACCATATGGGAAACCGGGGGATGGAACCACGGTCCAGTCCGTCCTAGGCTAGCGCAGGCAAGGCAGGCACCTTCCTCTAGAGCCACCGCCCGACCCCGATCCACAAGTTTTTAACTCTGTATGTCACAGGGATCCAATTAATCAAAGAAAAAATTAAAACAAACAAAAACTCATACAGGGACAGATGGGCCAGAATGGTGGCAGTAGAGATGGCAAAACCTGCTTAGTCTAGATTTATTCTGAGGAACAGTTATTAGGGTTATAGCCAGTTACCTAAATGTGAGGTTTAAGAGAAAGAGTTAATAACACCTAAATTTATGACACTAGCACTGTACCAGTGGTCCTCAAACTTTTTAAACAGGGGGCCAGTTTGCTATCCCTCAGACCATTGGTGTGCCAGACTATAGTAAAAACAAAAATTATGAACAAATTCCTATGCGTATTGCTTATATCTTATTTGAAGTAAAGAAACAAAATGGGAACAAATACTATATGGTCCGTGAACCATAGTTTGAGGACCACTGGAATAGACAAATAAAAAGCTGGGGAAGAAAAACAAACAGGAGGGTGGAAGCTATGTTTTGAAGTAAAACTCACAGAACAGCTATGTGGGGGTGTATAGGGAGTTGTAGGGGCAAAAAGGCTCTTGAAAGAGAACCAGAGAGAAATTAGGACATTAGTCTAGTATATGTTGGAATCTATAAGTATTATACAATCTAAATGCGGAAGTCAAACACGGAGATGGTCTAAATCTCACACAAAGATTCAGGAAGGAAAGAGAAAATTTTGGAGCTGAATAAGATACTGAGGAACTGTAAAGCACTGAGACTGAATAAGATCCTTCAGCAAGTGAGTAATAATGAAAATCCAAGAAATTATCCCTGGACGATGAAAAAGTTGGAGAAGCAATGGAGACCAGACAAGGAGATGGTGAGCACTTCACAAATAAGAAGAGAAACACAGAGGTTCCCAGAAAGTCAAGGGAAGGAAGAGCTGAAGGAGGAAAGGATCATCTGGACAAAAGTTGCCTTAGAAACCAAGTCAGCAGAAGCTTAAAAAGCAATTGCTGTTTTTAATAATAAGAAGGCTTTGGTCGTCTTGTTTGAGTGGGTTGAAAGAGAGAGCAGACAGGTCAGAAGGCCTTAGGAGGAACTGGGGAGAAAGGAATTTGAGGTGGCAGATCTAGACGATGCTTTTGAAGGATTTTCTCTGTTGAACAGAGAAGTAAAATTAAGTAGAGGAGTATTTGGGCTTTGGGGAAAAATATCTGTGGGGATTGGCAGAAGCCTGGAGAGTAACAAACACCACATACTTTACAAGATGCCACAGCCCTTGCTCAAGGTGGGCCCCATTTTAAGGTAAGAATGATTTCAGTACCTTGGTATGATCATTAAAGTGGCCAGGAGAGAGAAAAACAGTGAGGCAAAAACTTGCTAGAGTTGCAACCTAAATCAAACAAATGAGAGCAGACAAGATCTAGTGCAAAAATGAAGGATAAGGCAAGGGCGTGCTTTCTATGGAAACAGAAGGGAAGGAAGTTGAGGGATGTGGAGTAAGAGAGTGTGGTGGATTATCTCTTCAGGGTGCTTCTGTTTTCTTCATAAAAGAAGAAATCATTAAGGAATTTCCCAAAGAGAGAGCTAAAACACAGAAGGGGTCAGAGAGAGTGAAAGAGAATTAGAGAGTTACTTGCCTTGCATGTGGCAGACCTAGGTATGATCCCTTGCACCTTATATAACCCAAGCTCACCAGTAGAGATCTCTAAGAGCAGAGCCAGTAGTTAGCTTTAAGCCGACCACATGTGTCCTTCCTTAAAAATAAACAAATATAGAATTGACAGACAGGAGAGTAAGCAAATGAGCACACTAGGAAAACAGGGTTATGATGGATGGGATAGGTAGATCCAGGGTTCCCCAGAAGGAAAGGGTCAAGAATTTAAAGGGAATCCAGTCATTACAATGGAGAGTTGAGCGGCCTAGGTCTAAACTCATGAAAAACTGGATTTCCAAGAGCCCCAGAGCTTTCTTGCCTCATTATCCCTGTCTCAAGTCAAGGTCGGTATTTTCTTTTCATAAATGAAGGCACCAACACGGAGAAGTTGAGTGGTTCATTTGCTCAGGATTTAATAAGAGGAAGAAACTAAAACAGAATTCAAACCAGCAGTACCATGCGATGTTATTATTTTAAAACTTTGGGTTCATTTATTGTTTTGTTTTATTTTGTTGTTTTTTGGGGTCATACCTGTAGGTGTTCAGAGGTAAATCCTGGGTCTGTAGTCAGGAATCACTCCTATCAGGGGCTCAGAGACCAGATGGGATGCTGAGAATTGGACATATTTTAACCTCTGAATGCTCTTTTGCATGTTTAGAATTTAATATGGATTTCCAAAAGAATTTCATGGTCTGAAATGTGGAGATTTTGAAAACTTCTTCCAATATAAATATTTCAACATGCATTTTTGTTTTCAGAACCATTCGCCAAATTCAAATTAATAACAGTTGTCTTCCTTATTCACTCAACGGACAATCAAAAGTAAACACTGAATTCCTTGGAAGAATTCAGCCATGGCTGAAGTATTTCAACAAGTCAACACTTCTAAAGTTTTGCTCATTTCATCCACTAATGCTCTCCAGGAAATGCTGCAATAATCAGAAGTAAAGAACAAAATCTGTTTTAGGGATGAAAAGTAATGAATGGAAAGGAATCAGGATGAGATTGAGAAGAGGAAACTATAAAGGTTCTTGACTATTAAGTCTAAAAAGGAAAAAAGAATAAGAAATAATCTAATTCTTGGGCTAGAGCAATAATGCAGAGTGTAGGACACTAGCCTTTCATGCAGCCAAGCTGGGTTTGATCTCTAGCACTACATCTCTCTCCTGAGCCGTGCCAGGAGCAATCCCTGAGTATAGCTGGATGTGGTTTCCAAACAACAATGACAAGGAAAATTGATCTAATTCTTAGTCAGCAATCATAAGATCCTAAAATCAAAACTTAATCACCAGAAACTTTTAAAACACTATTCCCCCAAAAATGTAAATTGAGCTCCCATATGATATAGAAATACCACTCCTAGGAACACAAAAACACAATACAAAAATGCCCTCTGCACACCTATGTTCATTGCAGTGCTATTTACAATAGCCAGAACCTGTAAACAATCCAGATGTCCGACAACTGATAAGTGGCTAAGAAACTGTGGTACTTATACACAATGGAATACTATGCCATCAGGATAAATGAAGTCATGAAATTTTCCTATACATGGATGGACATGGAAACTATTATGCTGAGTGAAATGAGTAAGAGGGAGAGAGATAGAGACAGAATAGTCTCACTCATCTGTGGTATTTAAGAAAAATAAAAGACAGTACCCAGAGACAATAGAGATGAGGGCCAGAAGGACCAGCCCATGATATGAAGCTTACCACAAAGACTGGTGAATAAAATTAGAGAAATAACTACATCAACAACTATCATGACAATGATAGTGAGGGGGTGGGGGAGGAGGGAGATGGGGGGATATTGATTAAGGGGGAGTGTACTTTTTATGACTAAAACCCAACTACAAACATGTTTGTAACCATGGTGCTTAAATAAAGATTTTTTTTTTTAAAAAGTACTATTCACACAGAATTCTTGAAGATAATGGTATGTGCACACCTTACTTATGCCAACATTGAATTAATCATTGTCAAGGCCAATGACTTTTTATTTTCCAGTGAGTTCACTACATTATAATATGTACTTTGACCCAGGCATGTGGTTCAGAAATAGAACACATGCGTCACATGCATAAAAGCTGGTTTGACCCCCTCTTCCAAGATACATATATACCAGAGTGGTGGTGCAGCAGTAAGATGCTTGCCTTGCATGTGGCTGCCCTAGAATGGACTGCAGTTTGATTCTCCGGCATCCCATATGGTTCCCCAAGCCAGGAGCTATTTCTGAGCAAATAACGAAGAGTAACCCCTCATCATCACCAGGTGTGGCCCCAAAACAAGCAAACAAAAAAAAGATATATATATACAGATATAACTACTTTATGTATCTTGATATTAATGACAGGTCATGCATATGGCTCAGTGGCACGATTTTTTCTTTGCTTGTATGATCCATAAAAGAATTAATATGAGATTTAAAAATTTAAATATACGTATATTATATGATGACATTAATAACACACAAAAACAGAGTCATCGACTGAACAGCCACATAACTCCAGGCAAGCATTTTGATTGACATTTTGTAGATGATTCTGGAGCTCAGAGGATTTAAGAGACATGGTCCAGGTCATAAAACCACAAAGAGGCACAACTGAGCTATCATCTCACTCTCTGAACCTCCAAGCTCGGACTGGGAGATGAACTGGGTAAAAATATGAGCTTTCAACTCAGACATGCAATAGGTCACAGACATAATTTGAGAATTCAGTCAAGGAAACCTACTGAAAACTTGTATTGTAAAACCAGTGTATGCCTCTAAGATGAATACTCGGGACTCTATTCTTAAAACCTGGTACATTATAACACAATGCCACTTTTCTGACTGTTTAAAAGAATAAAATAGGAAAAACAAACAACAAAACAATTTCACTTTCCCCTGTGGAAATGAGTTCCCCTGCCTCTGAATGCACCTGGATAGAGATCAGAAAAGAAAGCAAGAACAAAGGAAAAAAAGGAAAAAAACCTCCTTGCCCAGGCTCCAGCAGGGAGAGATCCTTTGAAGTCTTTCCCACTGCTTTCTACCCAAGACAATGAATTATTCCTCAGACACCAACTACTGGAAGAGAGAAACAATTGATCACATACCCTACATGTCAGTTTTTTGTGTTTTGCTTGTTTTTGTTTTGTTTGTTTTCTAATGTTAGTTTTAAATTTGGCTTCCTACCTGGCTCCACATCAGAAGAACAAGGCAAAGAAAGGGCTTCCAGAGAGCTGAAAGCCTCACTGTTGACCTCCTGACTGCTCCTCTGCAGCACGTAATCTCTCATGTCAGCAGCTGATGGCAGGCTCAAAGCATTGCTCTCCTCAGAATCGCAGTGTGGAGAAACTTCCTGGGATGCCATGGTCCTGACCTGGAAAATAAAAAGTTCAGCACAAAAGACTCTGCAAGAGAGGGGTCTGCTTCAGAGCCCCAGCCTGCAGGACTGAAATTCCAGTAATCTTAAGGACTCAACAACAGAACCAGAATAATGGCCTTTCCTGTAATGAATGGACTCCCTTGTCTTTTCTTTAGAACCACTATTTCTGACCGGGTTTTCTTCATCATAAGGAAACAAAATATCCTCAGCACAGAAAGCAGTCATTAATCACTGCAGCTTGTCTACATAAGGATGAAAGTAATGCATCGCACTATAACTCCAGGTCTGCAAGAATATTTCGTTCCAGGGCTTCAAGAAGAGTATAGTTCTATAAGTGAAAAAAAGAAAAGAAAAAAAAAAACTAACAACCCCAACTCCAAAAGAAGATATCCCAGATCCATGTCAGTGCTATTTACAAAAGTGAATTATTTTCTGCATAGTGAGCTTACAGATGATTGACATTTTCCTCTGTGGCCTACTCAAATATGCACACAAGTCAATTATGTATACGGCCAAGCCTGGGGATAAAGGTGATATAGACTCTCCCTTCACGTTGTTTACATTTTGGGAAAATCCAGACACAGAGATGTACTTTGGTGATATAAGATAGGAAGAAGTCAGGAAAGAGGTGGGAGGCTTTCTGGAGGAGGTTATCCCTAGGCACAATAGTAGGCCAAGTGGCAGCCACAGGAGACCAGGAGATTCAGCTTGGGCAGTCCCAAATTTTCTGGGTGTCAGAAATTAGAACTAAAGACTTACTGAGAAATCGAAAAGGACATCCCTCTAGTTTCAGCTGGATGACTCTGCAGGGACTAGACACCATCAACAACTCTAACATACAACTAACAAGTTTTGAAGACAGCTAAAGGCATATACTGGCTTTTGAGCATTGTATATTTACTATGGAGAAGTAGGAGTTCATTAAGATTTTCTTTATCCTCGGGGTCAATGTCTACCTGTGGGTGCTGGGTTCTCTGCTGGAGGGTTCTGCAGTGTAGCCAGTACTATTCACCTCACGACAACACCACTAAGAACCTAAGGATAACCTCTTTGACTCTCTGACTCCTAAGTGTTGTCATCAGTAATTCCTATTCTAGCCAGCACTATGGTGATAATGCCCTAGGTCAATACATCATGTTGAGGAACTGCCTGATCAGATCTGTAGATTTTTCAGTTGGAGAGCAGATAAATAAGTCCCTTAGAAGGCAGTCTTGGAAACAACAGGAATTCGTATACCTGCAGTGGTCTGAATAAGCCAGGAGGAAAAGAGAATGAGGGCAGGTTAAGAGGAACAGGTGGATACCAAGAAAGGATATAGTTAGGGACAAAAATGAGTGGAACTCAGGGCAGGAGTGGTGGTACAAGCGGTAGGGCATTTGCATTGCACAAGCTAAACTAGGACAGACCGTGGTTTGATCATCCGGTGTCCCATATGGTTCCCCCAAGCCAGGAGCGATATCTGAGCGCATAACCAAGAGCCAAGACTTCTGAGCATCACAGGTGTGGCTCAAAAACAAAAACAACAAAATGAGTGGAACTAAAGACTTAATAACTGAATGGATAAAAGATCTACACAAAAACTAAGGATCAAGAAGAGTGGCCATGTTGATGGCGAGTCATGTTATCTGATGAATTAGAAGTTAGGAGAAAAAAAGGATTTAGGTGAAAAAAATATCCCTAACTATGAAATAGTATCAAGCTGCTAAGATGACAGAATTTGAAAGCTCTCAGAGGTGAACGTTTGAGGAAAGAAACAACTTCAGAATCACTTTATCATATGCCTAATGCTTGGTGAATGATGAACTTTGTGTTAAGAGTTCCAGCTCAACTCTAAAGAAGCAGGTAATCATAATATGTCCTCATTTGCATATTATTTACATATTACTGCATTTATATACATATTACATAACTTGGCCCAAGTAAACCTTTATGAGTAGGCTGGGATGAAACCAGCTCTAAGACCCCATGGACTCTAGTGTTAGTTCAGCTTCCATGTAGCCCAAGTCACCACAGATCAAGTGAAAGCAAAGTAGTATAAAAACAAATCAAGAGGCCTGGCAAGACTGTTCTTGTTTGAGGATATGTGGTCACATGCTGGTGTGGACATTTGCACAACAGAAAGTGAGCCAAGACATCAGCTGATTGCTCTTGAGAGGAGCAGAGATCAAGGCTCCCAAAGAAACAAGAACATCCTGTCTTTTCAGGGCACTGTATTAGCCAACCAAATCTGAAGTTTCAGCAACACCTCCACTGTGGGCATCACCATTCCTCCTACCCCACTCATGTTACCAAACAGTCCTGGAGGCTTCTGGAAGGGAACAAAGAGGTCAACAAATTTCATGGGCCTATCTTGCCTGCCTGCAAAGGTGCTTTCAAATCAGCCACCAACAGAGGATATCAGTGATAGAAAAGAATTCCTTTTAAAAAGCAAAGGATTACACTGAGGGTGAGAGGTTTTTGCTTGCATTGTTGAGAATTACTTCTATAAATTGTCACATACATTTCAAACTGGGTATCTGACAAATGAGAGAAAGAGAGAGTAGGAAAGCTATTGAAAAAAAAAAGAATCCTTTTTGTCACAAAGTAAGTGTCTGTGCATGCAAAACAAATTGTCCTGGCCTCCGTATTTATACAGGAGAAAGCTAATAACAAGAACAGAAGATGGTCCTTCTTATAGTGTGAAGCCCCTGGGATGGCAAGTAGAATTCATTTTACTTTAATAAATGATTCAACTTCCTTCTCCTGAAGTGTGCATCCTACTCTCGAAAAGAGCCTATGTACTCACTCCGAATTACATTCTCCTAATTCTCTTAAATACTGGAGAATATAAGTACATAAAAACATGTTTCCCAAAATAAATCAGCTGTTCTACAGAGCAACAGTTTCTTAAACACCTATAATGCAAGCCAGTCAGGATCCACTTATGAAAAATGGTTTAACTCCATTTATTTTTTTCAATTAAGATTCTCCCTTCCCAATACCTTAGATGAAAAAAGAGAGCCAATGAAACATTCACATAACCACCATCTAAATTTCTCAGTTAATATTTTATTATGACTTTCTTTATCACTCATAATTCATTCATTTTATACCAGTAACTAGAATTCAATTTATACCATCTATGCATCCAGAAATTCACCACTTACTTTTTTAATGTTTTAAATTTTATTTTATTGAAACAATTGTGATCTACAGAGTTCTTCATAGTTGAATTTCAGATATACAGTGAGTCAGGGCCATTCTTACCATCAGTGTCAACCTGCTCTTCACCAATGGCCCCAGAGTGCATCCTATACCACCATCCTTTGCCCCCTGACCTGCCAGTATAACAGGCCCATTCAAGTTAAGATTGTTAAAGTTTAGGTCTCTTAATGCAATTGTCGTCAACCTTGGCTTGATATGTAGTTATGTCCTTAATTTTTTTCCCACCAATGCACCCAAGACCACTTGGGCCCTGGTTCCCAGCCTTTCTTTATTATTTTATTCTTAGTTTAATATAAAAATGTGGGGTGATGTAGTAAAACAAGGTCATCTGTGTCCCAAGATTCTATGAAAAAAGGCAGAAGCCCCTAATTAAAAGAAATAAAAAATAAAATAAAAGTGTGTGTGGCTTTTTTATTTGTTTTTGGTTTGTGTGTGTGTGTGTGTGTGTCTGTCTGTCTGTCTTTGTGTTTATGCATGTGTGCACATAGACACAGCAAATGACGGGAAAAATAGAAAGGAAAAATCTTTGGCCTAAAAACAGGGAGACCTTACCCATGAAGCATCCAACTACATGCTCCGGGAATACTAAGTTGTTTACCCCAAAGTCTTTCTTTGTGGTCCCAGTAAAAGTTCTTCACTATCATAGTTGTCATGGTCAGGTTTCTGTAGAAATCTTGCTTTTGTACAGATCTTATATCGACATCAGGGTAACATAGAGTGTCTTCTAGTTTCATCTCATCGTTAGGTGGCAATGCAGAGAACCCTGCCCTGAAAGCAAGTTGTTGCTATTACCAAGTCATCAGTGTCATATGAAGCCACTCTGGAGCAAATAAATGCCAGGACACCAGTAGGGCCTTCCTGGTAAAGTCTCATTCCTAGTTCTGGTGCAGAAAACCATCCTGGTTCCATAGATGGGATCCAAGGTTCAGGGGTGAATGGCCAATGTCTAATCTTCTGAAGCCTAAGCCAAGTCACTGTGACAAATGTTCAGGGTGTAAGGCCTCCACTGCAATATAAAATTTATGTGTTCCTATACCTATAAGATAAGAACTTGTTTGCACATGTAAGATTTCCCCATTTTAATGTGCCCATGCAAAAAGTAACATTGCCACATAATATTACTGGTGTATATGGAGGTGCTAGAAGCCATTTTTCAGACTCCATAGACAATATCATAGGCTGAAGCTGTGCTCTGAATTTTACCCCACCCACACTCCAGACTACTTGAAAAGACTTAAAAGGGACATGTATATATGTGTATCTTCTTCAAATATTTCTTTAGATGTATTTCCTTAGTAGGTATAATTCATATTGTCTATTTCTTTATGTAGCAGCAGTTTTCCCCATTCCTTTTCTTTGGATCTATTTAGTAGGAAATTCTAGTAGATATGTTTCTCTTGGATTCCTAATTCATGTTAGAACCACTTACATTTTTTTTGTTTGTTTTTGTTTTTGTTTTTTGGGCCACACCCGGTGACGCTCAGGGGTTACTCCTGGCTATTCTCTCAGAAGTCGCTCCTGGCAGGCACGGGGGACCATATGGGGAACCGGGGGATCGAACCGCGGTCCATCATAGATTAGCGCAGGCACCTTATCTCCAGCGCCACCGCCCGGCCCCCTGAACCACTTACATTTTAACATAATGGAAGTTTCTGAGCTAAGACATGCTGTGATCAATTTGCATTTTCAAATGCGTATGCTGAAGGCTAATCTAAGTATGAATGAAAAGTGAGTAAATAAGAAGCAAGAAACACAACTGAGGACCAGAGTGATAGCACAAGGATTAAGGTACTTGCTTTGAATACTACTGACTTTGGTTCAATTTCTAGTATGGCTATCTTCTCCGGAGCATTGCCAGGAGAGAATGCTAAAGCACAGAGCCAGGAATGAGCTAGATGTGCTACAAAAACCACTGGTGTAGTACAAAACCACTACTCCAAAGAAGAAATGTAGATGGGAAGCTCTGCAGAAATGTCTATAAGGTGCAAGGTGGCTGAAATTGGAGAATTATAGTTCTGAACTCCTGCTATCTCTTTATAGCTGTGTCACCTTGGGCAAACCACTTAATTTCAGTTTCCTCAACTATAAAGACGGCTTGATGACTATATTTTCCTTAAAGAGTTGTTGAAGAATTATATGAAACTAATGCATGTGAAATATTTAGTACAGTATCTGTGGTCAATAATGCTAGCTTCAACAAGCAAAAGAGTAATAATTAAAAAAAACAAAACCATAGACTTCTTTCTTCCCTGCACTCCAGCCTCCCTTCAGTCCAGTTGCTCCTGTTTCTCAGATGTCTTCTTGTTATATTTTTTTTTCATTCTAGTCAGATCATAATTTTGTTAATACCTTAAAGTCCCTTTCCCAATTAATTTGTCTTTCATCCTACCCTCTGTCAAAAGCTCAGTATAAACTCCCCTTATCTGTATATTGGAAGTGAGAATGACAGGACTTTACTCCTGCCATATAAAAGAATGTGCAGCCATTGGAATGGCTTATTGAATCCTGAAATGTTTCAAAACTCTCTCACCCTCTTCTTTATTCTTTCATGTTTTCTCCTGCCTTTGACTCGGCCTCTTCCCAACACTCACATACCAACGTCCTCTTTTAAATACATCTTTACACATCTTACTGGACACAAGGAAAAGAATCCAACTAAAGGAAGCTTTCTTAAGTTTCCATCTCACATCTCACACACAGAGACACCCACATCTTGACCTTGAGTCACAGCAAGGGAGCAGTCCTTCCTTTGGCAATGGCCATTCCAGTTCCTTTTCTTGCCCTTTAGATTTCACCATCTGGACCATTCCAGAAATCTTCAGCAACATTTTCTGAAAAAAACTGAATCTTCCCTCTGAGATCAGAGAATGATGTTTGCTCTTGTTGTTTCTATTCAGCATTATCCTGGAGAATTTTGAGGGGCTTAGGGGGAAGGGCATACTTAGGGTGCTCAGTGATCACACCTGGCTCTGACCTCAAGGAGCCACTATGTGCTCAGGGACCACATCTGGTGGTGCTTGGGGGATCAGATATGTTGCCAGAATTCAAACCAGAGTTGTAATTTCAGTCATATGCTTAGCAAGTGCCTTCACCTTTATACTATCTTTCTGACTCCTATCCTAGAGTTTTTAGCCACACAATTAGGCAAGAACCTAAAATAGAAATAGAAGTTTTCTAGACTGGAAAGAGAGAAATTAGCTATTAACAGAGATATGTTTTTTATATACAGAAAATTCCTAGGTAATTTATGGTGAGAGAGAGAGAGAAAGAGAGAGAGAGAAAGAGAGAGAGAGAAAGAGAGAGAGAGAAAGAGAGAGAGAAAGAGAGAGAGAGAGAGAGGAGACAGTGAGCTGGAATGCATGTTTTATGAAGAGAAGGCCCAGAAATCATACTGCATGATCCTCCTAGTGCTGTCAAGAGCACTCCCTAAGTACTTCCAAGAGCAATCCCAAAGCACTAAGTTGAGAGTAGCCCCTGCGCATAAGCAGGTATGGCCCCAAACCAAAACAAACAAACAAAATTCCTAAGGAATCCAATTTTAAACATTAGTAGAAAAATGAAATGACTTAAACAAGAGAAACAAATTTAAAATTCAATAAAGAAAACTAATTTTATTTATGCATACCAGCCTAAATAATCTAAACACTAAATTAAGAAATAATGCTAACAGTATCATAATGAAAAATCTCTAGGATCCATTAATAAAAAGGTGTATGTCACTACACTATATGACTTACTATAAAACTTGTAAAACTATAAAATATGTTGAAAAATCGAAGATCTAAATGAATCCTATATATGAAAGACTTAGTTGGCAATACTGCCCAAAGTGATCAGTGAAATATTTTCAAAATATCAACTGGCTTTTACAAAAAACAAGAAAACTATTTCAAAATGTTATGTAGAGTCATTTTTCCAGAAATGACCACTACTAAAATTCGTATAAAAATATAAGCCCCCAAGAATAGTCAAAGCCATCTTGAAATAAAAGGAGTTGGAAGATAGCACGTTCTGTATTTTACACTACACTATAGAGCAATTGTAATCAAAGTAACATGGTATTGGTCTACCGATTAGCTGGCTGACCGATCAGAATTGAGATCCCAGGGCCTGGAGAGATAGCACAGTGTTAAGGTTTATCTTGCATGTAGCCGACCAGAGATGAACCCAGTTCGATTCCTAGCATCCCCACGCTTGCCAGGAGTGATATCTGAGCACAGAGCCAGGAGTAACCCCTGAGCATTGTCGGGTGTGGCCCCAAAACCAATCAATCAGTTGATCAATCAATAAACTGCTTTAAAAATCCTCAGATTTGGGGCCGGGCGGTGGCGCTGGAGATAAGGTGCCTGCGCTAACCTAGGACGAACCGTGGTTTGATCCCCCGGTTCCCCATATGGTCCCCCGTGCCTACCAGGAGCAACTTCTGAGCGAATAGCTAGGAGTAACCCCTGAGCGTCATCGGGTGTGGCCCAAAAACCAAAAAAAAAAAAAAAAAACCTCAGATTTATCACTAACTAACCTAACTAACCTATCACTAAGCTAACCCATAAGTTGGGTACATGAAGCAGAAAAAAGGAAAAACTCTTCAACAAATGGTTGAGTAAACTAGATACTGAAAAATAATAAAACTGTATTCTCATACCATACACAAAATTTAACTCAAGGTGAATCAAATATCTAAGATTAGACCGAAAATCATAAAATACATTGTGTAAAACATAGGCAGAATTCTCCATGATGTGCACATTAAAGGCCATCTTCAATGACTGATTCCATTGGCAAAAGTAATATTACACAAGTGGAGACTATATGAAGTCAAAGAGTTTCTGTATGACAAAATAAACTTGAGCTCAACAAAAAAGGATATACATTCAACAGGGAGAAGATATTATCACACAATACACAATTAGTTCTTTCAGATAAATAACTAATATAAAACATAGAAGCAGGGGCCAGAGAGATAGTATGGAGGTAGGGCATTTGCCTTGCATGCAGAAGGATGGTGGTTCGAATCCCAGCATCCCATATGGTCCCCCGAGCCTGCCAAGAGTGATTTCTAACTGAAGAGCCAGGAATAACCCCTGAGCACTTCTGAGTGTGACCCCAAAAATAATATATATATCAGAAGTACAAGGATCAGTAGGGCCGAGTACTAGTGCAGCGAGTAGGGCATTTGCCTTACATGCGGAAACCTGGATTTGATCTCTGGCATCCCATATGGTGCCCTGAGCACATCAAGCATGATTTCTGAGTGCAGAGCCAGGAGTAACCTCTGAGTGCCACAGGCTGTGACACAAAAGTAAAAACAAACAAAAAACATTTAAAAAAGCACACAGTTTAGTAACAACAAAAATTCCATAACCTTATCAACAGCTGGGGAGAAGTAAAAAAATAGATACTTTCATAAAGAAGAAATACAATAAGGATATAGACAATAGTAATTGATAATAAATCTTTGCTACTGGAATACAGATCAGAGAGTGAAATGTTGTGGGGCGGGGGAAAATAGACTGACTGAAAGTAAGAGGGACTAAGGTTTCGAGCACAGGGTTGGTGCTGAGGGAAGTAAGAGTATACACTAAATCCATAACTGTCATTCTTTTCTATAAAAACTTAACTTATGGGGGCTGGGCGGTGGCGCTGGAGGTAAGGTGCCTGCCTTACTGCGCTAGCCTTGGACGGACCGTGGTTCGATCCCCCGTGCCCCATATGGTCCCCCCAGGCCAGGGGCGACTTCTGAGCGCATAGCCAGGAGTAACCCCTGAGCGTCACTGGGTGTGGCCCAAAAACCAAAAAAAAAAAAAAAAAAAAGCTTAACTATGGAGGCCAGAGCTATAATATCGTGGACAAGGAATCTGTCTTGCAGGAGGTCAACACCGTATCCCAGATGGTCTCCCATGCCCATCTAGAGTTATTCCTGAGCACAGAGACAGAAGTAATTGCTGGGCACCACTGTGTGTGGCCCAAAAGCAAAGAAAGGAAACTTTTATTTCAGAGCCACAATGACATCAGACAGCTGCCACCATCTCAGCTCATTAGCAAGCTCCATAAACTTACACTATTCTCAAAAGAAATGCTGGCCAAACTGCAAAAATTCTAAGTACATGGGGCACCCTTATGTGTGGCGGGCCAAGTCCCAACAATGCTGAAGTCCCAGCATCTATTCTCATATCCCATTGTGGCTGTCACATCAATGATCCAAAGTCACTCCTTTGTCAATAACCCTGCACACCTAACTCCAGGTATTGTAGATATTTGGGCTGAAAACTTGGGTCTCCTCAGAGTGGAGGCAGGCAAACTCCCTCCGCCTGTCCCTATTTTTGGAAGTCTTGGCAGTCACAGCCACATCCCACATAGGAGCTGACATGTAAACTCATCAGCTAAGCCCCACAGATCTGGAATTCTTTTGGTTTTTGGGCCACACCCGGTGACGCTCAGGGGTTACTCCTGGCTATTCGCTCAGAAGTCGCTCCTGGCAGGCACGGGGGACCATATGGGGAACCGGGGGATCGAACCGTGGTCCGTCCTAGGTTAGCGCAGGCACCTTACCTCCAGCGCCACCGCCCGGCCCCCAGATCTGGAATTCTTGGAGCATATGGCTTTGCAACACCTCCAGATTCCTCAATACTGACACTGTAGCTCGAATGCCCCAAATTAGATACAAAAGTAGCAAAGATTAAAACAACAACACAAAATTCACAACTAACAATAAACAGCTTCATATACTGATTACTGCCCCCATTGTGACACATAACAATTTTCATATATTTCTGTGTTTTGGATGATTCCATTACCAGCTATTTGTAATAAGCAATATATAGTAAATTATTTTGTGCCTGTCATGAGGGAGGTTTGGGGATGGATAGGAAATTGAGGATAATGGTAGGACTGATGTAAGAAAAGCTAGAAATAAATTTATTATGGCCAATTTTGTAAAACATGGTATTTAAATAATGTAATATTTAAAAATTTAAAACAACGGACCAGTGATAGCACAGTGATGTGTTTGCCTTGCACACCTTACCCAGATGGACCCTGGTTTGATTCCCAGCATCCTACATGATTCCCAGAGCCTGCCAGGGGTGATTTCTGAGCCCAGAGCCAGGAGTAACCCCTGAGCACCATCAGGTGTGACCCAGCTCCCCCACCAAAAAAAAGTAAAAAAAAAAAAAAAAAGTAAAGCAATAAAACCTTACTACAAACTCATAGTGAGTCTATGTAATACTGTCATAAGGGCAAACATAAAGCTCAATAGAATACAATTGGTAGTCCAGAAGGAAAAAAAAGCATAATTTTATTGTTTTTCTACAAGGTTCTAAGACAATTCCTTAGGGGAAAGAATAATTTGTTCAATAGGGACAACTGGATATTCACAAACAACAAAAGAAAAATGGTGCAGCCACTTTGGAAAGGAGTTTGGTAATAGTCCCCAAAGATTAAACAGAGTTGCACTATTCCACTACTAGGTATATATGTACTTCAAGAAGAAATGGAAAATATTAGTCCACATAACTTTACACTAATACTGACAGAAGTTTAATTGATAGATAAAATTTAAAAGAGTTCAAATGGGGCCCGGAGAGATAGCACAGCGGCGTTTGCCTTGCAAGCAGCCGATCCAGGACCAAAGGTGGTTGGTTCGAATCCCGGTGCCCCATATGGTCCCCCGTGCCTGCCAGGAGTTATTTCTGAGCAGACAGCCAGGAGTATCCCCTGAGCACTGCCGGGTGTGGCACAAAAACCAAAAAAAAAAAAAAAAAAAA
>PVKC010002985.1:0-11539 GCA_004027635.1 Crocidura indochinensis | reverse complement strand
CTACCTTATATTACTAAACTGAAATTTATGGCTTTGACTATCCTCGAAACAGAATCTTACACCAAGTTCTCAGAACGTTTATCAGCAGAAGTTAATGGGTCTGATATTTCCCTAATCTTTCAATGATCAAAACACAGGATCACTTTCTGGTTTCTGCATCTTAATGCTATAAAAAGCTTTAATTTTGCTCTAGTCATCAGGTCTATGTGTTAGATTACATGCTTCCCTATTGAGATGAATTTCTGTTCAAACAATCTCTTTGGAAATTAAGTATATCTGTTTGCCTTTAACATAAGACAGCATATTTTGCATATTGAATGGTCCCATGACTATCAAATAAAGAGTGAATGAATGAGGAAAGTGGAAAGCCTGTCTAGAGTACAGACAGGGGTGTGGTGGGGAGGAGGGAGATTTGGGACATTGGGGATGGGAATGTGGCACTGGTGAAGGGGTGTGCTCTTGACAGGACTGAAACCCAACTACAATCATATTTGGAATCTAAGTGTTTAAATAAAGATATCCAAAAAAAAAAAAAGGAAATTAAAAAGAGGCAGTGACAGATTGGTGCAAAGGTCCAGTGAGTAAGATGTTTGCCTTACAGTTCGAACCAAGCATCCCATGGGAGTAATTCCTGGGCGCAGAGCCAGGAGTAACATCTTAGCAATGCAGGGTGTGGCCCCCAAATAATATATAAATAAAATAAAACAAAAAGGAATGAATAAATAAATAAAGCTGCTTTGAAAAGGTGAAAGAAACTCATCCAGAGATGCTGCCTACAGATTCCCTGCGGTGCCCTCAGCAGGCTGCAGAGGTGAATGCTGAGAACACACTAACCCTAATTTAGGGGTCCCCAAATTCAGGGCAAAGGAGACGGGAAGCTCCTCCAGACCCACAATGTCCCGCCACTCCGCTCAGACGGCCTTGCAGAGCGTGGAGCTGGGCCAGGAGGGAGACGGGGACCTGGGAGCGTGCCCCAAAGAGGAGGGAAGAGCAGGGTACCCTCCCGAGGCACCCTCGCCCAAGCAACACGGCAGAACGATAAGTGACAGTGAACAGGACGCCACGTTCCCGGGCAACTCACCTGGCTGTCAACTGCAGGAAAGCCGGAACCGGAAGCGGAGGCGCCATGTTGATTGTGGGAAAAGTGAAGCTGGCCGGGAAGTCACTGGCGCCATCTTTACTGCGGGCAAGCCGGGACGAGGGACGATAGTTGCAGCCATTTTGATTGAGGGCAAGCAACACGAGAGGGCATCAATGCTGTCTGGTAGATAGTTACTGAGGACCATTTCTTTTTTTGTTGTTCTTTTAATTTTTATTATATTTAATATTTTTTATTATTTTATTTATTTATTTATTATTTTATTTATTATTATTTATTCATCATAATTATTTATTTGATATTGCTTTATTTTATTTATTAGCTTATTTTTTATTATATTTTATTATTATACTAATGAAGATATATTAAATGTATAATAAATATCTTTATTTAAACACCTTGAGTCCAAATATGATAGTAGTTGTGTTTCAGTCCTGGAAAGAACACCCCTCTTCACTAGTGACATATTCCCATCCCCAATGTCCCAAATCTTCTTCCACCCCACCCCACTCCACCTGTACTCTAGACAGGCTTTCTGTTTCCCTCATTGTTATAATAGTTTTCTTTTTTGTATTAATATCTTGATTTAAGCACCTTGATACCAAATATGATTATAGGTGGGTTTCAGTCCTGTCAGGAACAACCTCCCTTCACCAATGCTACATTCCCACCACCAATGTCCCAAATCTTCCTCCTCCCCACCCTCCACACCTCAAGACAGGCTTTCTACTTCCCTCATTCATTCACATTGTTATGATAATTTTTATTAATATCTTTATTTAAACAACTTGATTACAAATATGATTGTACTTGGGTTTCAGTCATGTCAAGGACACCTCCTTTCACCAGTGCCACATTCCCATCACCAATGTCCCAAATATCCCTCATCCCCACACCCACCCCAGTACTGTAGACAGGTTTTCTGCTTTCCTCATTCATTCACATTGTTAGGATAGTTCTCAGTGTAGTTATTTTTTTATCTGCACTCATCACTCTTTGTGGTGAGCTTCATATCATGAGCTGGACTTTCCAGCCCTCCTCTTTTTTGTCTCTGAGAAATATTGCCAAAATGTCTTTTATTTTTCTTAAAACCCACTGAAGAGGGAGACTATTCTGCGTCTATATATGCATTTTGTGAATGTTAATAAGACAAGAAAAATATTTTTTAGAGGGGCCATACCCAGCGGTGCTCAGGGCTTAACTTCTACCTCCACCTTTCAGGTATCATTCCTGGGAACCATATGGGATACTGGAGATAAACCCCTTTACTTTAAAGGCAAAAACTATGCATGGTACAATTACTCTGGCCTTCAAAGTAAATCATTATTGGTGGTGGGGTTTTTGGGAGGGTCCGTCTCTTTTTGTTGTTTTGGGGGTACACTTGGCTATGCACTGAGGTAGTGCTAAGGGGACCATCAAACCCGAGTAGGCCATGTGCAAAGCAAGTACCCTACCCACAAAGTGTAGAGTTTAAGTTTCACACACACACCCTTTTTTTTTAAAGCATTTCTCAAAGTAACATGATATCAAAAAGGTAAAGGGGACAGGAAACCTGTTATCATGGCACTGGATATATAAATGGGTACAGCCTCTGGGAAATGTATGCACATTCTTTAATAAATAGAGAATGGGAACTATATAGTCCTGTAATACCATTCCGAGGCATTTGTCTAAAGGACATGAAAATGTTAATTTAAAATTACATTTGTACTTCTTTCTTTATAATCAAAATATGGATTGAACCTAAATGCTCACTGACAAATGCCTGAATAAAGAATGGTGGCATATATTCTCTGTGGGACATACTCTTATTAAAACATATGAAACCATGTCTCTTAATAAAATGACAGAACTTGGGGGGGAGTGTTCTTTACATGACTGAAACACAACCACAATCATGTTTGTAATTAAAGTGTTTAAATAAAGATATTAATTAAAAAATAAAATAAAATGACAGAACTTGAGGTGATTATACTCTATAAAATAAAGAAGTGAAACCCTATTACTACATGGTTTCACTCCTAAGAGAACTATAAATAACTGATGCAAATTAACTGGCAATAAAACAACAAAACTGAGTGGGCTATATAGTGCAGTGGGTACTCTTGCACTACAAGAGTTTTAATACAAAAAGTTTTAATTATAAACTGAAAGAGTTTGTAATACTCTTGTATTGCATGTGAATGACCTAGGTTAAATCCAAGGTATTCACATTGTCCCCTGAACGTGCCAGGAGTGATCCCTAAGCACAGAACCAGGAGTAAGCCCTGAACACAGCTGAATGTGGCCCCAACCCCAAACCCAAACCAAATAGCAAAACAAAACTACTGCCTAGATTCAGTGAAATTTATGGTGGCTACTAGATGGATAGAAGTTTACTGGAAGTAAGGGGCATTTTTGTTGGTGACATGGTGCCCAGAACTTTGGTGGTAGGTGAAACTTAGTCACATAATTACAGAGGCATTAAACAATACTTTGTTAACACAATATATACTTATTTAAAGCTAGACTATGATTACAGAAATCATATGATCAAATTGCTTTTATTTGCCTCAGAAAATGACAAACTCACACATTTTTGAAAGAAATTCACTTGCTACTTTGCAACCATTTTAAATGATTTAAAAATATATCGCAAAAATAAGTCTCAAATAATACAGTGTGTTCTGTTTACATTTCTGTAGTCTTCAATCTAAATTTCTTTCTTGTATTTTTTTCTCTTTTGGTTTTTGGTTTGGGCCACACCCAGCAGTGCTCAGGTTATTCCTGACTATGTGCTCAGAAATCGCAGCTGGCTTTAGGGGACCGTATGGGACCCTAGGATAGAATCCAGGTTTGTCCTGGGTCAGCCCCATGCAAGGCAAATGCCTCACTGCTACACTATTGCTCTGACCCCATGTGTTGACTTTTTTTTTTTTTAAGAATACAAGTGATTGGGCCAAAGTGATAGTATAGTAGGGCATTTGCCTTGCACACTGACCAAGTTCAATTCCCAGCATCCTATATGGTCCCCTGGGCAGCACCAGGAGTGATTCCTGGATAGAGTCCTGAGCACCAGTGGGTGTGGTCCCTGAAAAACAAAATAAGACCAATACAGGTCATATTGTATGACTGAAATTCAATCATGAACTACTTTGTAATTGTATCACTCATAACTTAATTAAATTTTTTATTTTAAAAGAAAAACAATACAGGTCATTTACTTTGTAGATGTCATTCCATTTGAATTTGTCTCTCTCTCTTTTTTCTCACCTGGTCCTCTGTTGTTTTGAATATCAGTGATAATTTCCTCCTGTAAAACTAGATTGTCATTAGATTTCTTTACCACTTTTTTCTTATTTTTATCTTTTTTTTTTAATCAGGGTGATGCTAGCTTTATAGAAAGTACTTGGGGTGTTTCTGTTGTGGGACCCTGAGTTCTGAACAAGGAGGGACCCCATTTTGTAAAGACCACACGTCAGGCATCTCTTAGGTTCTAAGCAAGGAGGGATGCCATTTTGTGAGGACTAAATGTTAGGATTTCTCATGCATGTTTCCATTAATACCAACTCAAGTGACCTGGCTATAACAGGTAGCCTATCTGGAAAGGACATGAGGGTGCAGTGAGAAGGGACCCTAGTCAACAACACTTTTAGAGATCATCAGAAACTAGAACCTTCCTATATATTCCTATCTATATAATCCTATATATTCCTATATATTCCTATCTATATAATCTGATTTATGATCAGATTTATGATTTATGATCTTGGGTATAGTTATATTTCCTCTGGGGAGCTGGCCCTGACCAATCAGTATTTTCCTCTTTCTTGAAAGGCTAATTTTCCTTTTCAAGTGCTTTTTTCCTCTTCAATATGAATCTACCAGGGTTCTGTCTTGAATTTTCTCTGTCACTTCTGTGCAGATGATTCCCAAACCTCTATGCTTAGACACTTCCTCTTCAGGGGTCCTCAAACTTTTTAAACAGGGGGCCAGTTCACTGTCCCTCAGATCGTTGGAGGCTGGACTATAGTAAAAACAAAAACTACGAACAAATTCCTATGCACACTGCATATATCTTATTTTGAAGTGAAGAAACAAAATGGGAACAAATACAATATGTGGCCAGAGGGTCATAGTTTGAGGACCACTGCATCAACACACTTTGAATCCAGCCAAAATCACTTCAATCTTCCCTACCTCCCAATTAATCTGCTCTGCTCCTACCTTGATGCCTCTGGTCTTAGTGATAACTATCTAGTTGTCAAAAATAAAAACTTTTTCTTCTCCTCTGTCTGCCAGTTTATTATCAAGTTCTTTCTATTTCTTAAAGATATCTCTTAAATCTCTCAATCTTGGGGCCACTGCAACAGAATAGTACAATGGTAGGGTATTTACCTTGTAGGCAGCTGACCAAGGACAGACCCAGGTTTGATCCCCAACATTCCATATGGTCCCCCAACCCTGCCAGGAGCAATTTTTGAGTGCAAAGCTAGGAATAACTCCTGAGGGACACCAGATGGAGTCCAAAAACTCCCCCCATCAAAAATAATCAAGTCTCTCCATCTTCATTACAACTTTCAAAATACAGTGGTCTATTAATCTCCCACTTGAATGATAGCAGCTTCCCAACTGACTACGTATTTTCCTGCAGTCCAGGATTTGGGTCATGTTCAGTGGTGCTTGAAGCTTTTCTTTGATGTTGCTCCTGGTATGTTGCTCTGGGGTCCATGTGGTGCTGGTGACCAAACCTGGAACTTCCATATACAAAGCATGTGAACCAAACCTTTGAAAATCTCCCTGGACCCAAGTGTTTTTTTTTTTTTTCCAAGTTTTCTTTTTATAAATAAATATTGATCACACCACTCCCTTGCCCACAAGCTAAAGCTAAAAACAAAACAAAAAAAAAAACAAAAAAAAAAAAGAATTTATTTCTTAAAATGTCAGGGTCTAGGGAGCCGGGAGGTGGCGCAGGAGGTAAGGTGCCTGCTGCCTTGCCTAGGACGGACCACGGTTCGATCCCCCGGTTCCCATATGGTCCCCCGTGCATGCCAGGAGCGACTTCTGAGCGCATAGCCAGGAGTAACCCCTGAGCGTCACTGGGTGTGGCCCAAAAACCAAAAAAAAAAAAAAAAATGTCAGGGTCTAAATCCAGAATCTCAGACATGCAAATGCTCCACCACTGAACAGTATCACTGACCTTAAAGCTCAAATTTCTTATCACCCCTCATTTTATTAGTTTTATTACAGCATAGTGTATTCTTTATCTTTCACAATATTGTTAACTATAGCTTCATGCAGTGTTCCAATTTAACACTCAGCATCAGCCCTTCTGCCAGTGGCCCCTCCTTCACTCACCCTCAACCCTCAGTAAACTCATCTGTAGGCTAACTCTCTGATTCTGTTGCCTTTGGCTACTTGTTATCACTGCTATGTTTCTTCATATTCCTCATATGAGAGAACTCTATCTGTATTTTCCTTCCTCGCTTCATTTACTTTGTTACACTCTATTTATGTAGTGGCAAATTACATGGTTTTATGTTTATAGTTGAGCAGTATTTTATGTATATATACAACAATGTTCTTTACCTTCTCAACTGATGTTTCCAGATATTGGCTATTAGGAGTAGTGCTACAGTGAGCATAGGAGTGCAAATGTCAGATGCCCAAGAAGGGAATTACCAGGTCATATGGAAACTCAATGATTTATCTTTAAATTCAAAAAATTTTAATTGAATCACCATGGGATACACAGATTGAGTTTCAGTCATACAATGTCCAACACCCATAGCTTCAGCAGTAAAGCTCAAATTTCTTTATCATATGTAGAGTCTATATCACTCATTTTCCATTAGTATTCCCCACCTATACTGTTTTTTTCCATTCCTTAAATGCTTATTGTATGCATGAACAGGTAAGTGTCTTCCTTGGTCTTTCTTTTTTTTTTTTTTTTTTTTTTTTAGTGGCTTTTTGGGTCACTCCCGGCAGTGCTCAGGGGCTACTCCTGGCTCCATGCTCAGAAATTGCTCCTGGCAGGCACGGGGAACCATATGGGGCACTGGGATTCCAACCGATGACCTTTTGCATGAAAGGCAAACGCCTTACCTCCATGCTATCTCCCGCCCCCTTCCTTGGTCTTTCATTTCTAACTCCTACCCTCCTCGTAGCTCTTAGAACATTCAAAAACATGATTTGCCCAAACTTCATTTATAGTCTTCTTGGAAAACAAGTCTGGCATAAATCAACTCCTATTTATTATCTTGTTCCTACTTATTTACTTTCTGATGAATAAGGTTTATTTTTATAATAGGTTTCTTGGAGCAGATTTCTGAAGTTCAGAGTCTTTACTAGTAAGATGCCTAGAAAAATTATTTCATATAAATTTCTGTTAGTCAGTAAACAAAATAAACAATGACTAAAGTCAACATCAGAATGGTCAGTTCTCTCCAATATATTTAATATTGGACCTTTTATAAAGCTCAAGATATATACTCCAACCTCATCTCACTGTCTTTGAAATCTGTATTCATACATTTTATATATCAGGGGTCCTCAAACTTTTTAAACAGGGACCCAGTTCACTGTCCCTCAGACCATTGGAGGGCCAGACTATAGTAAAAACAAAAATTACAAACAAATTCCTATGCACACTGTATACATCTTATTTTGATGTGAAGAAACAAAATGGGAACAAATACAGTATGTGGCCCACGGGCCGTAGTTTGAGGACAACTGCTATATATGATATATCTATATTCAGATATTCTGTATATGTGTTGCTAGATTTTTTTTCTTTTTCCCTAATCTGTATGGTGCATTGACTACTTAACCAGAATTCAGAGGGATAGAAAGAAGAGTGAATATTTTTTATCTTCCCTCATGGCACTTTAAATCTACAGAGATAGCAAAACAAAGATGTTATTACATTCCAAATATAAATTATAAATTATTTTGGATTGCCTGTTGCTTTGTCACTGGTTACATAATAGAACAAACTGAGTTATAGCACGCTCTTATGAAATGTGTATATTTGGGGGGGGGGTTTGGGCCACACCCGGTGACGCTCAGGGGTTACTCCTGGCTATGCGCTCAGAGTCGCTCCTGGCTTGGGGGACCATATGGGAAACCGGGGGATCAAACCACGGTTCATCCTAGGCTAGCGCAGACAAGGCAGGCACCTTACCTTCAGCGCCACCACCAGGCCCCAAAATGTGTATATTTCATGGTTGGTTTTCCTGTAATAAGCTATACCAGTTACTGCAGCCTAATCTCAACAGAAAGAAGTCACTTCAGGTGAAAGACCTCATTAGTGACAACAGAAAGAAGTCACTTTAATTTAAGTGAAAGACCTATTTTCAAAGATCACCTTTGAAAAAAAAGGGTGGACCAGTGAGGTAGCTCATACTCTGAATTGCTGGATTGATTCAAAAGTTCAATCCCCCTGAGAACCAGTGTCAAGATTCTGGAAACCAATGGGTCATACCCTGAGTACCTCCATATCAGGAGGAAAAAAGCCCCAAAATCAGACTGAAAGACAGTGCAGTGGTGTTTTCTCTTGCCTATTACTCTTTATCATTATGAACCTTAATCTAATTACTCTCTATCTGGAAATTTCTAGCAAGAAATAAGAAAGTTCAAGGATTGAGTAATTGACAGGTCTCAAAGCATATTATTGCTATTGATGCCTGTACTATTCAAACATCATGACTAAGCAATAAGTTGATAACAAATAAAAATACTAAGCTTTTAGGCTCAGCTATAAGATTTATGAATGTGGATGGAGGGCTTTTATTTGTCATTGAAAATCTGTGGCAGAACAGTGTCTTACTCAGTAACTTCTTATGCATTTAGAGTGGACATAACCCTTGCCCTTACAGCCTAAAGTCAGTACTAGAACAGTGCTGAGAAATGATAAGAGTTTCAAAGTGATAGAACAAGGAAATTACCCTTTACCAGGGAAAAACCTTCATTTCCTGGTAAGGAATAAAGTCTTCCTATAATGATCAGAACAGGCCTCAGAAGGCCTTCGTTTCGGAACAGACTATGAAATGTCACTTCGGTAATTGCCAAATTGGAGCTGAAGTCAGTAGTGATCTGCAGGCTGCTGACAAACTTTGACTATTTTCTTAAAAACCTGGAAGAATGAAACTTAGGGATATTATCCAGGATTTCAATTTTGACCAGAAATAGCCATGTTATCAGAGAACCCTGCCTATGTCCTGGAAAAACATCAATTACAAGCATCTGCTCTCCACCAAATGACTTAGCTTCTCCTCCCCTGTGAATCCCCCTCTATGTCTGATGACTGAGGTGGCCTCCCCTGTCTTATCCCCTGTCAGGATAGCTACCCTCTATTTTGCCTCATTAGTTTTGGATTCCACATGTTTCTAGATACTTTCATGTTATGTAATTAAATTTGTTATTTTCTTCCATTAATCTCTCTGTGCTCAGAAATCATTCCTGGCTGGCTCAGGGATTGCTAGGAATTGAACCCGGGTCTGTCCTGGGTCGGCCTCATGCAAGACAAACACCCTACCACTGTGCTATGGCTCTGGCCTCCACTAATCCCTCTACTGTCAAGACTTTATTTCACTAAGATGAACAGAGCTCAAAGAATAGGGATGATGTTCCCTCCTTTTTACGGTCAAAATAACTATTAGAAGAAGGCTTTTAAGGGATAGAGAGATTGCTCTTCCTTTTTACTTCTCTGAGGATAATAAAAAAAATCAGACATGGCTAGAGAAATAGTATAGTGGGTAAGCTGCTTGCTTTGCAGTCTATAGTTCTGGGTTCAATCTCTATCATCCACCCCAACCTCCACTAGTCCTTACCCCTGAGCACAAATTCAAAGATAATCCTTATAATCCCTGGGCCCAGAAGGGTCAGGATCCCCAATTAAAAAGAAATAATTATCAATTTCTCTTCTAAATAAATCCACTGAAAGGGAGATCTTACTATTTTAATTGCCATTTTAAATGTCTATACCAATCAACCCGGAGCATTTGTGTCTGTCTACTTTATTATTAATGCTTTAAAAAAATACAAGTTCCATGTACTCCTGTTCAAATTCTTAAAATGAAAGCTCATTTTAAAATTACTTTCTGAACATGAAAAATGAACCTGATCATTCCAATGATAGGGCCGACTATTTATTTCATAATGACTTGGAAATAAGAGGGTCAGGAAAAACCACCTTTTTTCATTCTATACAGACAAGACCAAAGGTTCCACTATATCAAACCTAAATGAATGACCTCTTCACTCTCTCCAATCATGACCTGTAGGAAATATTTGGGGGTTCATTAAAGAGATTGTTATCCATTTCGGTAAAGGAAATATTTCCCACAATATCTCAAAGGACTCCTGTCATTTTTAAAAATGACAGAAAAAAAAGCAGAAAAAATCCTGTATAATACATTTGCACTAATGCACTACAAAGTTTTTTGTGTGTTCCAAACATTCTCTTGAGTTTTTCAAGTTCTCATTTTCTAAGCCTAGGAGTATGTTAGCTGCTAGTGACTAGGAAGTTTTTTCTAATCGTGATACAAAACTCTGTAGGTATTAGGAAAAGGGGGAGGATTTGACAATACAGAAATGTGAGAACTGGGCTGGTGAGATAGTACAGTGGATAGAGCTCTTGTCTTGAGCATGTCAGGCTCAAGTTTGACCTCTGGCATCCCAGAGCACTGCCAGGAGAAATTCCTGGTGCAGAGCCAGGAGTAATAATCCCTGAGCATTGCCAGGTAATATAGTCCCAAAACCAAAACCAAAACCAAATCAAACCAAGCAAGCTAAAAAAAATCCCAAGATGTGAGAACCAAAACACAGAAAGGAGTCACAAATGAATCAGACAAAGAGCTGTTGTCCATCTGATGCAAAGAGTTGCTATAGAGGGATGTCTGGTCAACTGGTAGGTGGGACAAGCAAACATGTGAGATAGTTGCATAACTGTGCATAGGAAAACTGTAGTCAATGTCTAGACAGACTTTCTCAAGGTAGGAGATTGGGTGCTGTTGGGTAATAAGTGAACATATCTTATTTATTTATTTATTTATTTATTTATTTATTTATTTATTTATTTTTACTTCATTGGCCTTTATACTGCTTTAATATCCTTTTTAAACAGAAAATATAACTTTTGTACCACAACCACTAGTAGTAGTAGTGGTGGTAGAAGTGGTGGTAGTAGTGGTAGTGGTAGTAGCGGTAGTAGTGATGGTAGCAGCAGCAGCAGCAGTAGTTGTAGTTTGGGGGCTACATACCTGTTGCATATGTAAACATTTCTAATCTTATCACGATTTGGAATGTATACACATTTCTGGACCTACCCTGATCCCACCCTGATCAGTGATTGGACCCTACTCTAGGGTGTGACCTGGCAGGACCTACCCTGATCCTACCCTGATCAGTGATTGGACCCTACTCTAGGGTGTGACCTGGCATTCTGCCCCTACCCTAGGG
>PVKC010002984.1:20605-40869 GCA_004027635.1 Crocidura indochinensis | reverse complement strand
AATTGCTCCTGGCAGGCACGGGGGACCATATGGGGCACCGGCATTCAAACCGATGACCTTTTGCATGAAAGGTAAACGCCTTACCTTCATGCTATCTCCCGGTCCCTGGAATGTGTATTTTTAATGCGTATTGTTGCATAACAAATTACTCCGCTGTTTAGTAATTTAAAACAAGCATTTGTCTTCTAACATGTGCCCATCCAGATTGTGGGCGTAGTTTCTCTAGGCTAAGGAATTCTTATAGGCTGCCTGCATTACAAGTGTTGTCTAAGCCTGTGGCCATCGAAGCATCTAGTTGTCCTGGAAAGGAACTAGCTACTTCCCGATGTGGCCAAAGGATTCTCAGAGGCCTGAGGTGCTCAGTGGCTGCTGACTGGCTATTTCTGTTCTTTGCCACTTGTGGGATTACTCACAAATGACATCTTGCCCTCCCCAGAAAAGGATCTGATAGCAAGTAAGTAAACAACCTAAGACAAAAGTCAGTCTCAGCTTTTTTATAATTTAATGTTTGAGAAGAAATTTTATCATGTCTGCTTGCATTCTATTAATTAGTGTCTGGATTATTATCATCTCTTATTAGCTGGCTTAGCACTAAATTCACCTTACATTCAAGACACAGAATAACGAAAAATGTGATACCAGGATTCAGGAATAATGGGCAAATGTAGAGTTGGTCTGTCCCCTAATTCTACAAGGGATTGATCCAGAATCCCTGAATCTTTGGAATAAGAGGAAGAACAACCAAAGAACTTTCCTTGTGAAAACAATGTGTAAAATTAGTCAGAGATATAAGTGTTTTGCTGAACTTAGTTTTGAAGTTTTGATATTTAGGACAGAGAGTTATAAAGTGGCTTGTTTAATTCTACCACTATTAAGATCTCTGTGCAACTGATCTCTTTTCTGGGAATTGCTCTTTGACCTTTTCAACACAAAGTGTTTATAAATGGGAAAAAGCTATTTGTGACAAGACAGCCTCAGTTTTAAGTAGTATGTGAGTTCTTTTAAGAACTACCATATGTTTTGTACCATAAGATGCACCCCCCCCCCAAAAAAAAAGATGGGAAATGTCAGTGCCGTCTTATGGAGTGAATTTCTCCTGGAGCCGAGAAGTTCTTGGGGTTCCCAGAAAATTAGAAGAGTACATGAAACTTAAACTCTTTCCATTTAATGACAGTCATATTATTCTGTAATAGTTTATTAAATAATTTAGTATAACATTTACTTTAGAATATTTTTTGTCTTATTCTTATCTAAAAATGATGTGCATCTTACTGGTCAGGTGCATCTTATAGAGTGAAACATATGGTATATCCCGAAGGACAGGAATGAATTAGATTCCTGGGTTGAGAATATAGCTCAGTGGGTAGACTAATTGTCATGTATGAGGACCTGAACTTGATTACCAGCACTGTACTGTGGAGCACACATACTTTTATATGCTTTATAACAACTAGAGAATCTGAATATGACAATTTTTGTTTTGGAATTACAAGTCCTATGCTTTTATTTTTTCCCCCTTTTTATATTTATTATTTTGTTCTCTAGACCACATCCTAGTGAGTTCAGATCTTACTCTTAGCTCTGTACTCAGAGTTTGTGCCCCTTTTTCCAAGGGTTTTTAAAACCCTTCCCTCTCAAATCCCTTGCACCCCAAATTTAGTTACTGTTTTGTTTACTTTTGAAGTGTTAACTTTAATATCTTTATTAAAATATTTGACAACCTTCAACAGTGAAATTTCAGTTGTGAATAAATTGGTCTCACTTAAATTGATCTTAGTTTGGAGAAGTATTTTGCTTGGTTCTTTGTCTCCTTTCTTGGAAAAACTGGGTAACTTTATTAGTGTAAATCTTATAATATGTACTTTGTGGCAACATAGGATACTGGGGGAACGTATGAATGTCAGAGATTGAACCTGGAATGGACATGTGCGAAGCAAGAACTCCCTAGCCACTAAACTGTCACTCTAGCCCCAATATATATAATATATAATTATATACCACAGTTTTAAATTGTGGTATATTTATATACATATAAATGATGAACTGACTATACTATTTCTCTGGCCTCAGAATGGGATAATTAAGAATGAATTTTAAAAAATTTGGTATTAGGATCACATACCAGCAGTACTCAGTGCTTACGCCTGTCTCTGTCCTTAGAGATCATTTCAGGTGGAGCTTAGGGCGACCATTTAGGGTGCCAGGGATCGAGCTTGGATCAGGCATAAGCAAGTGAAGTATATTGTACTCTATCCAGCCTTCCTATTTCCCCTTTTTGTTATTGCCACTTAGGTAAGATGATTTCCATAGTGATGACTTATGGGTTTTGTTTTGGTTTTTGGTTTTGGGGCCACACACAATGACGCTCAGGGGTTACTCCTGGATATGTGCTCAGAAATCGCTCCTGTCTCTGGGGACCATATGGGACTCCTGGGGATCGAACAGAGGTCCATCCTAGGTCAGCCGCATACAAAGCAAATGCCCTACCACTGCACCTCTGCTCTAACCCCTGACTTTTATGGTTTTGATAAACAAAGCAAGTATACCTTTACCGCACTACCCAGGTGCGCAAGACTTAATGCCACAGATAAATGAGATTTGTTTTTCTCCTTCTGACTTATTTCAATTAACATGATGTTCTCCAGTTTCATCTAAGTTGCAGGAAACTGCAAAATTTCATTCTTATAGCTGCATAGCATTCATTGTTTTACATACCACAGTTTCTTTAAAGAATATATTTCAATTGATATATATATATATATCTTTATTGATTGATGTACTATGATGTACAATACAGTGATGGTTATATGTGTATAACATTCTAGTACCACATACATTACCAGAGTATGTGCCCCTTCTTCCCAGGGTCCCTAAATCCCTTCCCTCTCAAATTCCTTGCCCCCAAAATTTAGTTACTGTTTTGTTCACTTTTTTTTTGTTTGTTTGTTTGTTTTTTTGTTTTTGGGTCACACCCGGCAGTGCTCAGGGGTTACTCCTGGCTCCATGCTCAGAAATTGCTCCTGGCAGGCACAGGGGACCATATGGGGCACCGGATTCGAACCGATGACCTTTTGCATGAAAGGCAAACGCCTTACCTCCATGCTATCTCCCAGGCCCCTGTTTTGTTCACTTTTGAAGTGTTAACTTTAATATCTTTATTAAAATATTTGACAGCCTTCAAGAATGAAATTTCAGCTGTGAATAAATTGGTCTCACTTAAATTAATCTCTTGGTTTGGAGAAGTATTTTGCTTGGTTCTTTGTCTCCTTTCTTGGAAAAACTGGGTAACTTTTTTTAGTGTAAATCTTATGTACTTTGTGGCAACATGGATATAGGAGAATGCTAGAAATTTGTGTTGAAATCATACTGAAATCTCATCTGGCTGTAAATTCTTTGTTTTCTAACACTAAAATGGACTTGATTTTTGTGAACTTTTAAAACTAACCCTCACTATTTTTGTTTTTGTGTTTATTAACAGCAGGGAATAATTTGTTATTTAAATTGCTAGATAAAACAATAACTGACAAGTGACAGTTTCAAAGGATGGATGTATGTTATGCAAGAGTACATTTTATACAGATCAAGGGCAAGTACGATCTTACTTACAGGTCTATTCATAAAAGATAGGAAGGACTTGTAATATGGCTCGTTGAGTTTGTTCTGTTTCACTTTTCTCTTCTCCCAACCTTCCAATTACAGAGAAGCAGCTCACTGATGTGTTTTTGTAAGGATATGTGTCTCCTGATAAAAGCTCGCAGATGACTTTTAGGGGTTTATGTTTGATCTTTATTGAGTGACTCAAGAGTATGTTTTAGAACAGGTTTTATAATTCATTTGTTTGTACAGATCTATGTCTTGATGATGATAGCAAGTGTGATGTTTGTGTATCCTGTATTCAAGGCAATGTGCAAAAATACTTCATGTGGATTATCTCACTTAATCCTTAAGGGAAATTGAAGTAAACATTAGTATTATGGCAATCTTCTAGCCGGAAGAATTTGTAGTGGCAAAGGAGAGCTGCTTTAGAATGGATGGATTTGAGGCCAGAGTGATAATCCAGTGAGTAAGGCTTTTGCCTTGCATGCAACAGACCTGAGTTTGATCTCCGGGACCCCAAATGGTCCCTCAGACTGCCAAGAGCAATTTCTGAGTGCAGAACCAAGAGTAACTCAGCTAGGTGTGACCTACCCTCTCCCCCCCCAAAAAAAAGAACGGATGAATTTTTGTTGTTCCTTGGAAACTATTTTTTTGCCTTATAGTGTTAGCTTCTAAAATCTTAGATTTGAGATCCATCCTACAAAGACCACAGAAGACAAACAGCACTACAATAAGGCCTATGCTTTATTACCAACATGATGGGGTCATGAGGAAACGAATGACCCCTCCTTGAGCTCTCAGGCTCCTTTTATTGGTTACAGAGGTTTCAAACCATCACAGTTAGCCTTTAAGTTGATTGGCTGTTGTCTGGGAGGTTTCCATTTTCTGACTAGATATCTAGAGTGGAATATTTGATTTTTAGGGCTTTGGGGTGTGCATCAGTCTAGGGTGCTTGGGTACCCACTGGGCACCCATTACCTTCTTCACCTACAGGCCTTTAGGTGTTGCTAGTTTATCTTAACTGTTTGGATGAATTATCATTGATGTTTTTTGCCCCATTTCTTTGGTAGGGGTCAGTTTTGCATCAATACCTGTCGATGCTCAGGGCTTGTTTTTGGTTTGTGCTCAGGGATTATTCCTGGTGGTGCTCAGGGGACCATACACAGTGCATAGATAGAACAAGAATTGGCTGCATACAGCACAAGTGCTCTATCTACCTACTGTCTTTTCAGCTCTTTTTGCCCAATTTTATTCCTTCTGTCCTGAAGTTATTGTTTCCGGAGCACACACCTTATGTACTGGATTCTTGCTCCTACTGTATATAGCTAGCTGCAGTATAATACTCATCTTCTTACAAACTGTTGCAGTGGCTAGATTTCTTCCAGCTTCTACTATTGCCCTTCATTTCTACGTACAGAATAGAATAGCCAGAGAGATCAGGTGTTTAATTGTTTTTTTTAAAGCCTTAGGGAAATCATGTTGCTTTTCTGCCTAATCCCCTTTAATGATTTTTCATTGCATTTTTTGAGAAAAATCCACTTCCTACTATATATGCTTGTTTGATATGCATTAACCTTACTGGTGTTGTATATTTTTACACACCTACAAAATTAATTTTCATGTTGGTTCTTTGCACTGTCTATTTGCTCTACCTAGCCTATTGACTGGCACTGTGGTTGATTCAGTGATCCTGGTAAATCTCGGTTCAGAAGTTGGCATCTCAGCCATACCCGTATCCAGTAATCTCTGATGATGTTGTTTCATTTTGCTTATAGTTCTCTTGTCACTCCTGATTATTGAATCTTAGCTATTTTCACTACCATCAGATTACTAACTTCTTTTTTTTTTTTTTTTTTTTTTTTTTGTTTTTTTGGGCCACACCCAACGATGCTCAGGGGTTACTCCTGGCTGTCTGCTCAGATAGCCGCTGTGCTATCTCTCCGGGCCCAGATTACTAACTTCTTGAGAGCAGAGTTTCCTCTGTCCGTAGCATGTAATATAGTTTCATTGAAGTTTTACCTCATCTTAAAATTATGTTGTGACTACAATGCACAGTTTTTAAATACTCAGATCCAAATGTAAACCACCAAAATCTGGATCTAAACTAAATAAAGTCTTAATTTTTGACTTGATAAACAAGGTATACCTTGCTTTAAGTGTATAACTCAATACACTCAAGTATAAGTTGACTATACCACTTGGAGAATTGTACTTGTGTAACCTATGTAGTCCCTTAAGTCAGATGTAGAAGATTCTCTGACATTTCCCTCCTATGATATCTCCACCTCCTTCTAAAATAATAGATCGAAAAGTTTCAGTTGTCTTCTAACTTTTTTGTTGTTGTTGTTTTGTTTTTTTTTTGGGGGGGGGATCACATCCAGCTGTGCTCAGGAGTTACTCCTGTCTTTGCACTCAGAAATCTCCCCTGGGTGCCAGGCTCGGGACCATATGGGATGCCGGGAATCAAACCACTGTCTCCTTGGTTGGCTTTGTGCAAGGCAAATGCCCTAACACTGTGCAATCTCTTTGGCCCCTTGTCTTCTAACTTTTAAAGATGACATTCCACTTTAAAATCCAGAATTCATGAGGCTGGAGGGATAGCACAGTGGTAGGGTGGTTCGCCTTGAATGCAACCAACCCAGGACGGATCTTGGTTTGAATCCCAGCATCCCGTGAGGTCCCCTGAGCCTGCCAGGAATGATTTTTGTGTGCAGAACCTGGAGTAGCCCCTGAGCACTTCTGGGTGTGACCCAAAAACAAGCGAACAAATACACAAAAATCCAGAATTCAACATCTTAAAAATTGTGAGGCTACGTGGATTGGAGAGATAGTCCAATGTATAGGGCACATGCCTTGTACCTTACCTGACTTAGGTTTGATTCCCAGCACTCCATATGGTTCCCCAAGCATGACAGAAGTAATCTCTGAGCAGAACCAGGAGTATGCCTTGAGCACCACTGGATGAGACCCAAAAACAAAACTAAAAAAGATTGCAGATATATTGTGGCATGGGGCCTCTTTTTTTTTTTTTTTTTTTTTTTTTTTTTTTTTTTTTTTTTTTTTTGTCTGTTTTATTTTAGCTGAGAAGCAGCTGCACAGCCTTGGCACTTGTTCAGCTGTCTGCAGACTCCACCCCTTTCACTATCCCTGACCTTGAAAGCAATTCCTAGGTGCTTACATAGTTTCATTTGACTTTTACTATGAGGATATGATTTTCTTTATCCTCTGTGGAAATAGGAAAACATAGATAGTGGGCTAAGGAGACTGCATGTTCCTTCTTATTTCTGACTTTTAAAGTATTTTTTGGCTACTCTACATGCTTGTGCTTAAAGGTTGCAGTGTTGTATAAATATGCCATTTACTTAGCTAGCTTCTTACTACAGAGTCTACAATTTGTTTCCTATTTTAAAAATAATATTAAGACTAGGATTGGAGCAATGTACAGCGGTGGGGCACTTGCCTTGCACGTGGCTGACCCTGGACGGATCTCAGTTCGATCCCCAGTGGCCCAATGGTCCCCCAAGCCAGGAGCAATTTCTGAGCACATAGCCAGGAGTAACCCCTGAGTGTCATTAGGTGTGGCCCAAAAAAGAAAAAAAATTAAGACTAGCTTATAGATTAAATCCTTGTTTAACTCATTGTTTTTGTTAGAATATAATTTTTAGTTTGTTCTGAAGCCACAGACAGTGGTACTCAGGCCTTACTCTTGACTCTGTGCTCAGGGAACACTCCTGGCAGGACGATGTGGATTTTTGACTTATGTAGTGCTGAGGATTAAATCCAGGTTAGCCCATACAAGGCATGCCCTCTATACTATCTCTCCAGCCTTTAAGTGGGATTTCTGGATTAATGTATTTTCTGGTGCTGGAACATTAATATAAGATTTAAGGTGCTTGTCATATATACAGGTGACCTCAGTTCTATCCCCAGCACCACATATAGTTGCCTAAATAAAATCTGCAAGCTGTTCCTTATACTAATACACACACACACACACACACACACACACACACACACACACACACACACACATACATACATACATGCACATGCCTACTATGTTTATATCTTAGTATATGGAAACAAAATAGTGCAAAAATACTTCTCTTTTGAAATACATACAACTGACTATTTTAGTTTTATTTTGTGCCAGGTTATTCCTGGCTCTGTACTCAGGAATTACTTCTTAAACTGCCCAGGGAAACTATATGGGATGCTAGGGATTGAACCCAGGTCTGCTGCATGCAGAGCAAATCCCCTATCCACTGCATTATTGCTCTGGTCTATATACAACCAATTCTTAACAATATTCAAATCTCTGAATACTATACCAAGTGTAGTTTTCCTTGCCGTGCTCAGGGATTATTCCTGGTGGTTCTTGGAAGCATGTGTTGCCAGGGTGAGCCTGAGTTGGCCATGTGTAAGACAAGTGCCTTAACCCCACTATTCTGGTCTACAACATAGGTTTCATATTTGCTTTCATAGTTTTAATTAGATAATCTTGTTCTGTGGCTTGCTTTTTAAGGATATGCCCACATAGATGAGTGACGATAACTGGACCAAATGCTTCATTGCTGAACTGGTTCCTCAGGTACCTGGCTCTGGCGATTGCTATGGGAGATTGCATGACTCTTACAGATCCAGGTCAGACTTCAGGTAACAGTGGCGTAGCTAAAGCAACAATGAAAAGGAGGTTTATTTCAGAGGCATAATAATTAAAAAAAACTTACATCTGAATAATATCAAGTAGAGCTAAGAATCGTGCCATAACTAGTGAGGTTAATATTTTATATGGACTATAGATTATGTGACTTTTTGTTTTTTTTTTTGTTTGTTTGTTTTTGGGCCACACCTGTTGACGCTCAGGGGTTACTCCTGCCTGTGTGCTCAGAAATCTCTCCTAACTCGGGGCACCATATGGTTACGCCAAGGATCAAACCCAGGTCTGTCCTGGGCAACCACATGCAAGGCAAACGCCCTACAGCTGTGCTGGCCCCAGATTATGTGACTTTAAGGAATTTTCATGTACTTCAAATTTATTGAGTAATTTCTGATCCTTTAAATACAAACTTTGAGATAATAGTTTTATTTGTATAAATCAAAACTAAATTAAGATAAATTGTATCATTAACATGCCTACTAAAAATACCTCTGTGGTCTTATGATATTGAATGAAATTTATTGGTTTTGGGGTTGGGGGGGGCAAATTGATTCCTGGTTCAAACCTGAGTTGAGCTGCCTGCAATGCAAGCATGTTACCCACTGTCCTATCACTCCAACCCAAAACAACATTATTTTTTTCTCTTTTTTTTCCTTTATGTTTCTAAAAGGAGGAGGAGCCAAAAGGACATAATTTTTATCCAAAAACAGCTTTGTCTTAATTTGAAAAAATAATACTTAAAATATAGAATGTATAATCCATGTTAATAAAGATTATTTGCTTGCATAAAATTTTATAAATTATTTACATAATGCCTTTTATTGATTCTTCCAGAAAGTAAATATATCTTTCAAAATACCTCAGAAACAAAGATGTCTCCATCAAGTTTATACTCACAGCAAGTGCTATGTTCTTCAATACCTTTATCAAAAAATGTGCACAGTTTTTTTAGTGCCTTCTGCACAGAAGAGAATATTGAACAAAGTATTTCCTATCTTGATCAGGTAATAAACATTTTTTTTTCAGGAAGCATTGGCATATGTCAAAGAATAAAACACATCAAAGGTATGAAAAAATACATGTCAAGCACAAAAGTATTGTTCCTTTTGGGCTTGGGACAATAAATTGGCCAAGACCTTTGGAGGTCACTGAAGGGAAATTGACTAGAGCAAGTCAGTATCCTTATATACTAAATATCTTCTGCCCTTTGAAGACCCTTTAATCCTGCTATGACTTCCCAGTCATGAGAGATAGCAGAACAAAGACTGAAAGATCCCAATTCAGGCTTTGTTTTGGGGGGTACTTTCCATTTTCAGTTTAATCTCTGAGAAAAGATGGCCCCTTTTAGTTTCTTTATTAAGGTTTTATGGTAACTAACTCTAGTAAACATTTCTTTCCTACTAGGAATTGACTACCTTTGGATTTCCTTCATTATATGAAGACTCCAAAAACAAAGAGTCAAAGAGAGAATTAAATATAGTTGCTGTTTTAAATTGTATGAATGAGCTACTTGTACTTCAGCGCAAAAACCTTCTAGCTCAGGAAAATGTGGAAACACAAAATCTGAAACTGGGAAGTGACATGGATCATCTGCAGAACTGCTATGCAAAACTTAAGGTAACAGTGCAATATATATTGATCTATTTTAATGCCGTTATGTTATTTGATACTCCAAAGTTTTCACATCAAACAGATTTTAGGGTTCTTCAGAGTGGTAAGTAAAAGTGAACTTTAATTTGTGCAAATCTTTCTTTTGGTTTTTGTTTTTTTGGGTCATACCTGGCAGCGCTCAGGGTTTGTTCCTGGCTCTGCACTCAGAAATTGCCTCGGGCAGGCACGGGGACCATATGGGATACCGGGATTCGAACCACCATCCTTCTGCATGCAAGGCAAACATCCCATTTCCATGCCATCTCTCCGGCCCCAATTTTTTACTGTATTATAAGACCTATATTGAAGGCATTGATTTTATGAACTCTATTTTATGACTAGCTAATTTGTAGAACAAGAGTAGGTTGTACGTTTAACTCAGTGGTAGGCAACCTTTTTTTTTCAACTGAGCCTAATCTCGCCAAAACCACGATTGAAATTTATTTTGAGAGCCACACAAGGTGCGCAATGACAGAGGCTAGTAGCAGAGTCCTGACTCCTGGAGCGGCCGCCCGGCACACAGAAGAGCCACATTAAAAAGTGTAAAGCGGGGGCTGGGTGGTGGCGCTGCAGGTAAGGTGCCTGCCTTACCGCGCTGGCCTTGGACGGACCACGGTTCGATTCCCCCGGTTCCCATATGGTCCCCCGTGCCTGCCAGGAGCGACTTCTGAGCGCATAGCCAGGAGTAACCCCTGAGCGTCACTGGGTGTGGCCCAAAAACCAAAAAAAAAAAAAAAAAAAAAAAAAAAAAAAAAAAAAAAAGTGTAAAGCGGGGCCGGGCGGTGGCACTGGAGGTAAGATGCCTGCCTTGCCTGCACTAACCTAGAACGGACTGCAGTTCGATCCCCCAGTTCCCATATGGTCCCCCGTGCCTGCCAGAAGCGACTTCTGAGTGAATAGCCAGGAGTAACCCCTGAGCATCACCGGGTGTAGCCTAAAAACCAAAAACCGAAAAAAAAAAGTGTAAAGAACCGCATGTGGCTCATGAGTGGCAGCTTGCCAACCACTGTTTTAACTGATTAAAAGTGGGGCCAGGCATGGAGGTAAGGAATTTGCCTTGCATGCAGAAGGAAGGTGGTTCTAATCCCGACATCCCATATGGTCCCCTGAGCCTGCCAGGAGTGATTTCTAAGCTTGGAGCCAGGAATAACCTCTGAGCGCTGCCGGGTGTGACCCCCCCCCCCCCAAAAAAAAAGAAAAGTAAGGATTTTTTTTTTCATCACACCTGACAGTGTTCAAGAATTACTCCCAATTTTTCATACAAATATCACTCACGGCAGTTTTATCCACATGAGGATAAAACCTGGGCTAGCCATATGCAAATGCAAATGCCCTACCTACTGTACTATATTACTCTGGCCCAAGTAAGATTTTTCTAACCCATTTCTTGTTTAATAAAGTAATTAGCTGATAAACTTAAAATAACCTATTGTATATGAGAGAGATCACCTTAGTTAATTGAAATATGTGTGTATATATGTGTGCATTTTTTATTTTTGCAATAATCAGGGATCAATTCCAAATCTCATCTATGCAAGGCATGCACTTTACTACTAAGTCACATCCTGGCTCCACAGAAACATATTTAGGACTTCTCTGCCTTTGCTAAAGCTCAGTATTGAAAGCAGCTAAATGATTTTTAAATTCTAGAAATCTCTGGGGCTCTACAGAAGACTATAGAAGAATGCTTTTGTAAATTTGCTTGCTTCTCTGAACAAAGGAATTATTGTTCATTTTTGGGGGCTACACCAGCTGTGTTTAAGGCTTACTCCTGGCTCTGTATTCAGATATCACATCTGACAGGGCTCTGGAGGTTAGCTGCATACAAGGCAAGCGTCCTACCTGTGTACTATATCTCCAACCCAGGAAGAAATATTTTTGCCTTCTTAAAAACAGGCGCTGCTTTTTTTCTTTACCTTATAAAGTATTTGCCTTAAAAAAGAATTCCTTGGGGGTCGGTGAGATAGCATGGAGGTAAGGCATTTGCCTTGCATGCAGAAGGATGGTGGTTAGAATCCCGGCATCCCATATGTTCCCCCGAGCCTGCCAAGAGCAATTTCTGAGCATAGAGTCAGGAAGAACCCCTGAGCGCTGCCGGGTGTGACCCAAAAACCAAAAACAAACAAAAAAAAATTCCTTGGGGGGGGCCATAACAGTGGTGCAAGTGGTAGGGCATGTTCCTTGCATGCACTAACATAGGACGGACCTCAGTTCGATACCCCAGCATCCTACATGGTCCCCCAAGCCAGGAGTGCTTTCTGGGTGCATATAGTCAGGAGTAACCCCTGAGCATCACCGGTGTGGCCCAAAACCAAAAAAAAAAAAATTCCTTGGAGAAAAAGATATAAAAAAAAAAACACTGTTAGGGAATTACACTGGAGTACATATTATGAAAGACGTAAATATTTAAAGCAATATTTTTTAAAAGATATAGTTTCATGTTGGGTTTCCTCATTTGTGAAAATAAAAGTCTTTGGATCTCAGGAGATTGGCTTTCTTACAGTTTTTGGTCATGCCTGTATTTTTTTCCTTTCTCCTTTCTACTCCACTTTTTAAAACAGATTATAGTAGTAATGACAGTTGTACAGTAGTACAGTAGTAGTAATAACCACTTCAAAATCTCAAGTCTCTTAATTTCAGCCATGTCAAATATTTGGCATGGTAGTTAGTGTTATATACCTCAAAGAGGAGGGTGCCAAAAATTGTGTCAACTTTGGCATTATATACAAATTATACTGCCCCTTATAAAATTTTTTTCTTGATATACAGATATATTGTTACAGAGATTATGTAAATTATTGCTTACAGTCATTCATGACATAATTTGAGTGACTTTTGTATTTTATAAAAGTAAGGGGATTTTGTTTTATTTTTGTTTATGAGCCTCCCCCATGGTGGTCAGGGCCTACTCTTGGCACAGTGCCTTGGAGATTGTTCCTAGTGTTATTTGTGTTGCGGGGATCAAACCCAGCACCTCCTGCACACATACACCTTTGAGTTTCATCATCCTCAGTCTCATCAAGGTATAGAATTTATAAAAATACTCCGGTGATCGCCTGTGAAACTTAACACAATTCTTAAAATGTGTGCCATAAACTGACTGCAAACCTCTTACCCTCTACTGATTCCAACAGTTCTCGGAAAGCAGGAGGCATGCTATATACTTCTATCCTCTTTTGTGTATATGGAGGTTGGGCTTGGTGGTCACACCCAATGTTCACAATCACTCTTTTTTTTTTTTTTTTTTTTTTTTTTCACAATCACTCTTAATGGGACTCTGGGGATCAAACTGGGCTTGACTTGCAAATGACATACGAAGCAAATATTTACCTTTACCTTGGTGGTCTCTCTTCAACCCAAGTTCTGCTCTCTAAACCTCAGAGTATTCCAGTTTTTTGGTTATGCATACTCTTCAGACATAGCTCCATATATTGCTTTGGCCTATTCATAAAGAATATGCTATAGAAGTATTCAAAATATAAAGAAAAAAATTTTCACTGGAATATATAAAATAGCCTCAACTCTTTTTAAGTTTCTTCTATATACATGAAAACATTTGGTGTTTAAATTAAGTAGAATTTAATATTTAATTTTAAAATGAATTTTATAACTTTTTATAGTATTAAGTTTATAATATTGTTTAAAAAAGTTTGTATGCCTTTAAACTTTAATTTTAGCTAGAAATCCTAGTATGTATATGTTTTACTAATTTCTTAAGAATCAAATTGCTCTGAGTCCTTTGTTAATTTTAACCAGAATTAAATATGACCATTTTAGGAACAATTGGAAACCTCCAGGAGAGAAGTGAATGGGCTACAAGAAAGAGACAGACAGTTACAATGCAAGAACAGAAATTTGCATCAATTATTAAAAAATGAGAAAGATGAGGTGAGGTGTCAGCTATTGTCAGTAAAGTAATATGTTGTTGTTGCTGTAATTTGAGGTACCTGTAAGAATTACTTAACACTGAAACAAGAAAGAGTGACTTATTTTATGTCCATTTTCAATTGGTGTGGAGTGTACAGTATTGTACCACATTTAATTGAGATGAGAGCCCCATTCCACCTTGCCATTCCTTCATTTCCTCCCAGTCAGAATTTATCTTTATATGTTTCAACCATAGCTTGTGCCGCTCAGTTTCAAGGCACGGAGGGCCATATGGGATGCTGGAAATTGAACCTGGGTCTGTCCTAGTGCAAGGACTAGTCATCCATGTGCAAGGCAAACGTCCTACTGTTGTGCTATCGCTCCATTCCCAGATTTCGAAACAATTTTATGAGATTAAATGAATGCTGCAATTTATGTTTTCTTTGAATTAGTAAACATAAACTGGTTTTAAACTAAAAATTCTAATTTGATGGAAAATGCTTTTTTAGGTTCAAAAATTACAAAATATCATTGCAAGTCGAGCTACTCAGTATAATCATGATATGAAGAGAAAAGAGCGTGAATACAATAAACTAAAGGAACGTCTCCATCAACTTGTTATGAACAAGAAGGATAAAAAAATAGGTAAGAGATAACATAGGGGGCCAGAGAGGCAGCATGGAGGTAGGGCATTTGCTTTGCATGCAGAAGGACAGTGGTTTGAATCCCGGCATACCATATGGTCCCCTGAGCCTGCCAGGGATGACCTCTGAGCATAGAACCAGGAGTAACCCTTGAGCGCTGCCAGGTGTAACCCAAAAAGTACACCCCCAAAAAAGAAAGAGATAAGATAGCAAAGATATTATGTTAGCTAATATGTTAAGAAATGTTTTGATAGGTTAGAGCACATGAACTCATTAAGTGTTTTTATGTTTAGTACAGTGATCGTAGGTGGTTTATATTGATACAAATTAAATTGAGATACCTGATCAAAAAAATAATTACTGAGTTTGCTTCATTAGTTACAGAAAAAAATTACCTTCATTTTTAAACTGGTAAGTATAGGATTCATCCACAGAGAGAAACCAAGCCTGGTGACATTTTCCTCTTTTTTTTAGTAAAGAAATGAGAGTGCCAAAAATCTGAAAGCTAGCTTTCTATAATTGTCAGGCCAAATCAGAATATGTGGAGCCTTTAAATAAGTTTAAAGCAACTAGTCAAGAAAAAGGACTGTTGAAAATATGCCTGTATTTGCATAGGTAGACTTTTTTTCAAGGGTTCCTTTTTTGTTTGGGGCCATTCCTAGTGGTGCTCAGGGGTTAGTCATTGCTTGAAACTCAAGGGATCGCTTTGATGGTACCTAGGGGAAGCATAAGGTGCTGGGGGTTGAACTTGGGGTTCCCGCATGCAGAGCATGTGCTCCACTCTTTCAGTCATTTCATCCATTTTTAAAAGCATTCTGTTAAAAATTAATTTGCGGATAGCACTGTTAGTTAGGGCCAGAGCAATATAGCGTAATGGGTAAGATGTTTGCCTAGAACCTGGCCGACCCGGGTTTGATCCCTTGCATCCCATGATCCCCGAAGCCTGCCAGGAGTGATTTCTGAGTGCAGAGCCAGGAATAATCCCTGAGTGTCTCTGGGTGTAGCCCAAAAACCAAAAAAGAAAGAAAAAAGAAATTGAGATAAACTCACAGAGTAGATCTATGTACATTACGGTTTTGCTAGGCAAATAAGAGATCTGTGCATTTATTTTGTGAAGAAGGTTCCAGGCGGTCTCACCAGTATTCTCCAACCTTTTGCACATAGTGTTACCTTTAAACTCTTTTCTCAACTGAATTTAGACCAGCACATGACAGCTGATAAACAAATGTTAGATCCTGTCACGTGGTTGGCTCAACACTACCAGCAAGCTGTTCAGTGTTGATTGCATCCTTGTCATTCTGTGCAACAAAGCTGTTACTTTATTCAAATCTTTTATTTTAAAAGTTACTGGAAACTGAGGTAATAATAGATGAGGGCAAAATCGGAAATCTTTTGGTACTTTATAGTACCAAATCTCAAGATACTGAATTAAAAAAAATCTTAGACTTCATGCAGTTATTTTTTAAGATTAATTAACCCTGTGATTAATTTTTAGAACATAATAAAACTGTTGAGTAGTATAACATGCTGCAAATATAAAAAATCAACAGATGTTTATTAAAGATTGAACTCTAGCAAAAAATCACACAAATTGTTGGATATCCCGTATTTCCTGATCTAAACCCAATTAGGAGTGATTTTATATTCTCTAAAATTACAGTGTCATATCTCATCCCACTTATTTTTCTGCCAACTCTTTCCAGGAATGTCCATCTGGGATAAGGAACCATTCATGTTAGTGACAATCCAGGCCTTGGTAAACTTATGTCAAGTTCCAAAGAGTATTTTTATAGTTGTGGAGTGTTTTGTCACTACTACTAAAATCTGCCATTGTAGTACAGAACTAGCCATAGACGATATCTGAACCAATTGTTCTGGATAATTTCTTATAAAACTGTATACATAAAATCAGGTAGCCCATCTGCAAACCATTGTTGCAAATTCCTGGTGATGAGATTGATATTAATGGGGATAAATTACATTACAGATAAGTATCGTTAAATACCTTCATACTATTTTGCGCATTCTTTGCAAAAGCTCATTGGTCAATATTTTTGTTATCCCACCACAAAGATGAGTGAAACCACAGGCTTTTGATAAGTGGCTTATCAAAATCTTAATGTTTCAGGTGCTGGAACTAGGACTTAAAACCTGGACTATTTGTGCCCTTACCCCCTTTTACATACCAGGCTAAGTTATCTTCTTAATGTGTGAAGAACATGTTAGGATTTTTGAACACTTCTTTGTGCCTGATAACAGTGGCTTTTACATTTTCTCATTTGTAGCTATGGAAGTTCTCAATTATGTGGGAAGACCTGATGGAAAAAGGGGCTCCTGGAGGACAGATAAGACTGAAGCCAGGTAAACTCCTGCGTATTAAATCAGGTATGTAGTCAGGTGTGTCTTCCTGTACTACATATTCATACTGACAGTTTTTTTCCTCAGGAATGAAGATGAAATGTACAAAATTCTCTTGAATGATTATGAATATCGTCAGAAACAAATCATAATGGAAAATGCTGAACTTAAGAAGGTTCTTCAGCAAATGAAAAAGGAAATGATTTCTCTTCTTTCTCCCCAAAAGCAGAAACCTAGAGAAAGAGCTGATGATAGTTCAGGAACAGTAAGTGGCTCTTTCCTTTCTACTACAGTATTAGATTGGTAATTAGCACAAATAAAACATTAGGTAGGTAAATACAAGATAAGCACTCTCAGTGGTACTCCTGCTAAGTCAGGGACTGAGTCCTATAGCATCTGCATACACAAATCCTTCCTGCAGCACTGTACAACCCCTTACATTCCTGTATATTTCTAGACATGCCCTTGGAAATGAAATGATTTATCTTCTGGGAATCTGATTTGTTTCAGGTATATGATAAGCAGTATCTCCTTTCACTCTTATAATTTGATGCATTTGGTATTATAATCATCCCCACTTTATAGACGATTAAACTGGGGTACATTTTATGGATGAGGACTCTGGTATCAAGACTTAAATCTGTCTGTCTCGTGTCAGAGTTCCTGCTTTAAACCAGTTTTTTTTTGTTGTTGTTGTTTTGTTTTGTGTTTTGTTTTTTGGCCACACCGGTGATGCTGAGGGGTTTACTCCTGGCTATGCACTCAGAAATCGTTCCTGGCCTGGGTGATTATAGGTATGCTGAGGGATCGAACCACAGTCTGTCCTAGGCTAGTGCACTCAAGGCAGACGCTTTATACTCTGCACCACCGCTCCGGCTCCTTAAACCAGTTTTTTAAAAACTTATGGTTATATCCTTAAATAGGCTCTTACTTCAGGAAGTGAAATTTTTATAAACTGGGAACCAAATAAGCATTTAGTCCATAAATATGTGTTTATATTTATAATATATTCTAGTCCCTGAGAAGAAGTCCTAAACTTTTTGGCAAATATTTCCTTTTTTTCCCCCAATTCTAATGCTGTTGTAATAGACAGAGACTGGGTAGCTTATAAACAACAATTTATTTAGTCTTCCAGCCCTTTACTGAATAATCTCTAGATTTTAGTTAGCAAAAATAGATAGGTATCAAAGAGATTTTTTTCTCAAATGATTAATTTTACCACTATTATTCTCCCCCTCCCATTTCCCTTCTGCTATTCAGCCAGTAGATAATTTACTGTGGAATTCAAATTTCAGATGTTTAAATTAAAGAGTAGTCTTGGACTAGGGAGATGGAATGGAGGCTGGAGTGCATGCTCTGCCCTTGAGAATTGCAGCTTCAATCTGGCCACCAGGTGAACTGCAGACACTCCTGGGAGTAGTCTGTAAGCATGTGGCAGGTGTGACCCCAAAATAAAAATAAACCCTTGAAAAAGTAGTAGATTTTTTAGTATATCCTTCTTTACAAAACAAGTTCCAAGGCTGGAGAGATAGTATAGTGTTTGCCTTGCATGAGAACCTACCCAGGGCTGGTCTCTGGCATCATAAATGATTCTACAAACTGAGCAGGAATGATCCTTGAGTGCATAGCCAAGATTAACTCGGAACATGCTGGGTGAGGCCTCAAAACCAAGAAAAGCTGGATCTATACCCAGCTGTGCTGATGGGCTGCATTTTGCCAGTGATGCTGGACCCAGAGAGGCAGACTTAATAGTGTAGTGCTCAGCTCAAGGTTTAACATGCCATGCCTACTATTGCTGAGGAGGAAGCAATGCTGTACCAGGGGAGAAATTCTGGGCCCCAAATTTGAATTGTTTTGTTAAATCACAGATCCTATTTTTTTAAATATAATTTTTATTTTGATCATAATGGCTTATATATTGTTGACAATAATATTTTAGGTACATATTAACATAAAATCGGGGATTCCCATCACTGAATTGTCCTCCTTACACCTCTGTTCCCGTCCTACCTCCCATATCCTCCTCCCTCACCCCCGGGGCTTCTAGAATAAGTGGTCCCCTCTCACAGATCCTACTTTTAAAAGATTTTTTTTTTCTATGTCCTTTTGTCTCTTAGAAATTAAAGTTAATCCACCAGTTTCTTTTTCTAAGAAAGCTGTGGGCCATCATAATAAGACTAAGATGTAACTTTGAATGCCTTGGAAGCAATCAGATTGCATCCAGGTTATTTATTTTGCAATCACTTACTTGATTGTAGCCATTTTTTAAATATGTTTATAATCCAGCTTAACTATATTTAAACTTGTGGTTTTAGAATTTATTCAGATTCAGTCTGGGAAATAAGTAGCATTTGAAGAAATAAAAAATGGATTTGTAGTATTCTGGTATGCTTTTAAAATTTAGAGAAGTGCTGGAGAGTGTTCTACGAGAGGGTCTCAAGCCCAGAATCATGAAGAAAACATGCAGAGAGAAAGATGGCATTTCTTGGAAGAGTCACGAACAAATGGCTCTGGAGAATTGATTGCGACAACAGTTTTGATAGATCCCACCTAGCAAGGGCATCACCCACTTTGCTGAGTGGCCTTGGCCTTGTCAGTCCAGGCTGGCCTGAGAGATTGATCCCATTCTTCAAATTCAGCCAGTCTTGTGTTCATGCTGCATCTGCATCTTATTCACATGTCTCCTTTTCTTTTTTGGTGGGTTAGGGTATCTAAGGGTGCTCAGGATGCTGGGGGCTGACAGAGGCCTGCCTGGTAATAAGTAGCCAACCCAGACTGGCTGTTGGCTACTAATATTCAAGAATGCAGTGCTGCTCAGGCCTGCAGGGCCAAATAGATGTTCAGGTAACCATAATAAGTGCATTTGCGGATGATTAGGGGCCCATATGGTATCAGGGTTCAAATCAAGGTTTATTCATGCAAGGTATTCACCTTCACCAAGTGCCCTCTTCCAGCCCAGCCTTCCTTTCTCTCTGATTTCTTTTTTTTTCTGAGTGAGATGCTATTTTTTATCATAGATATATTTCCTGGTGTCTGATAATAAAGTTCATTTTATGTAGATGCATAATTATGATGTATCTGATATATTTCAGTCTTATTTCTGTGTTCTATTATCTATTTATTTGGAGCCACTACTGTGATAGGTTAATATAAGGTTACTACATCTTCTTGGTGTTAATAGGACATGAAGAAAAGCAATATCCAGTGTTTTTTATTATTGAAATAGGATTAAAAGTTGCAACAGTTTCTTTTTCTTTTTCTTTTCCTTTTTTTTTTTGTTTTTTTGGTTTTTTGGGTCACACCCTTTTGATGCTCAGGGGTTACTCCTGGCTAAGCGCTCAGAAATTGCCCCTGGCTTGGGGGGGACCATATGGGACGCAGGGGGATCGAATCGCGGTCCTTCCTTGGCTAGCGCTTGGAAGGCAGATACCTTACCTCTAGCGCCACCTCGCCACCCCCCCCCCCAACAGTTTCTTTTTCCTTGGAGA
>PVKC010002984.1:0-20505 GCA_004027635.1 Crocidura indochinensis | reverse complement strand
GGATAAGTAGTTTTATAGGAATACTCTCATATATCCCAGCTTTAAATTTTAGTCTGCATCTTGACTGTGTGACATTGGGCAAGTTCCTTCACTAAGCTCCCATTTCTCCACATGGGTACATGACATGAGAATCTGAGATGTATTAGCATTCAACACATTAGGTAGTAAGTCAAGTTTTCTCATACTTTTCAATTTTCTCATGATTCTTGTCACTGATGATATTCAGATTCAGTTTTAGATATGAAGAGACCTGAAATGGGGAATGTTTAGCTTCAGTGTTGTTTTTCTTTTTGCAGTGCTGGGGATCAAGCCCAGAAACCCACATATGGCAATTCTAGTGCTCTGTTGCCAAACTGATAGATCTCTGGACCTGAGATATTTTTTATTTTATTTTTATTTTTGTTTTGTTTTGAACCACACCCAGCTGTGCTCAGGGGTTACTCCTGGCTATCTGCTCAGAAATAGCTCCTGGCAAGCATGGGGGACCATACGGAGCTCCGGGATTCGAACCAACCACCTTAGGTCCTGAGTTGGCAAGACAAATGCCGCTGTGCTATCTCTCCGGTCCCATCTGAGATATTTTTTAATCAAGATACTTATTTGAATTATTGGGTCTTATAGTTAAGGTTTTACTCAGAAATTATCTTGCTAAGCATCTCAAACAATCAGTCTGAAAGTTACTGAGTTAGTAGCAAAAATTTTAAAATACCATTTTCTTCTGTCCCTATTTATAGGTTCTCTCTGATGTTGAAGAAGAAGCAGGAGAACTGAACAGAGAGAGTATTTGGGACCTTTCATGTGAAACTGTGAGAGAACAGCTAACAAACAGCATCAGAAAACAGTGGAGAATTTTGAAAAGTCATGTAGAAAAACTTGACAATCAAGGTATGTGTGGCCTAAATGCCTGCCAAGTGAGGGATGAACATTCAGCATCATACTTTGTTTTTAGTTGATTTGGAAAGCTGTGTTATGATGGACTCAAACCTAAAAATTAAGACTAGTGAACTGAGACTTAATTAAAACTTAGCTAGAGGCCAGAGAGTTAGCACAGCAGTAAGGCATTTGCCTTGCATACAGCTAACCCAGGATGACCAACCCAGGACCAGACAGTGGTTCAAATCCTGGCATTCCATATGGTCGCCCAATCTGCCAGGGATGATTTCTGAGCACAGAGCCAGGGTAATTCCTGAGCGCCGCTGGGTTTGACAGAAACAAAAATAAAAACATTTGTTTTTGATACTTCTGTATAGATAGCAATATATGGATACATTCCTAATAGTTGTATTAAGATATAATATGTGGGGCCCGGGAGATAGCATGGAGGTAAGGCGTTTGCCTTTCATGCAAAAGGTCATCGGTTCGAATCCTGGTGCCCCATATGGTCCCCAGTGCCTGCCAGGAGCAATTTCTGAGCATGGAGCCAGGAGTAGCCCCTGAGCACTGCCGGGTGTGACCCCCCCCCCCAAAAAAAAAAGATATAATATGTGTGTATTTAAATGCAAATATATGTTTATTTATATAAATATATAAAATATATATACATATATGTGTATATCTTATACATTATAAAAAATATATATACATATATATATATCTTTGGTTTACACCAGGTGGCGCTTGGGTTACTCCTGGCTCTGCTCTGAGAAATTATTCCTGACAGGCTCAGGGAACCATATGGGGATGCCAGGGATAGAACCCAGATCAGCTACATGCAAGGCAAATCACAGAACCTGCAATGCTGTAACTCCAGGCCCAATATTTTATATTTTTAAATATATGTATGCATGCTATTAAATCTAAACTAAGGGACCCGGTGAGGTGACGCTAGAGGTAAGGTGTCTGCCTTGCAAGCGCTAGCCATGGAAGGACCGCGGTTCGATCCCCTGATGTCCCATATGTCCCCCCCAAGCCAGGGTCAATTTCTGAGCACTTAGCCAGGAGTAACCCCTGAGCATTAGAAGGGTGTGGCCCCCCAAAAAAAACAAAAAAAAAGGAAAAAAAATCTAAACTAAGATATCTCAGTAAATGACAATTTGAGGAAAATATATTCTAAATTAAAGAATTCTTAGAAATAAATAATAATCATAAGTATAGCATAGATTAGCCTTTTATTTTAGACACTAGTATATACCTAGATTTCTCATGATTCTTTTAAAAATTATTTTAAAATACAGAGAGCATAGGGACTGGGAAAGGAGAAATAAGATGTTCAACCAAAACAATTAACCTAATAGTATACTTTTTCTTATTTTAGATGGATGCTATGTCCTGTAACAAATAGATCTATGTTGATGAATGGGTATAATTTTATATTTGTTAAATATAGTTTATGTGCATTTTAAAACAGGAAAATTAAGTTTTCTGTTTAAAAAATGAGGCAATTTAAAAAATGTATTCTAAATTTTTAAAAATCACACTAAGTGCCTGTTGCCCTTAATTACAGTATAGAGCAATTAGCAGTTATATCAGTGCCATAGATTATATAAGGTTTTATTCATTTCAGTCATTTTCGGTTTGTAAGTAATGTAGAAGTATGTACTAGTACCAGGAAAACTAGTACGAGAAAGTAAGAATCTTCTGTTACTTTTTTTTTTTGGTTTTTGGGCCATACCCAGTGACACTCAGGGGTTACTCCTGGCTATGCGCTCAGAAGTCGCTCCTGGCTTGGGGTACCATATGGGAAACCAGGGGATCGAACCGTGGTCCATCCTAGGCTAGCGCAGGCAAGGCACCTTACCTCCAACGCCACCGCCCGGCCCCTTCTATTACATTTTTTAGGAGAAAATTACCTTAAGAATGAGAAATGTGGGGCCGGGCGGTGGCGCTGGAGGTAAGGTGCCTGCCTTGCCTGCGCTAGCCTAGGACGGACCACAGTTCGACCCCCCGGTTTCCCATATGGTCCCCTGAGCCAGGAGCAACTTCTGAGCGCATAGCCAGGGGTAACCCCTGAGCGTCACTGGGTGTGGCCCCCCCCAAAAAAAAGAATGAGAGATGTTTTTTTTTTTCCTTTTCTCTGACTATGGGTTGTCCATTTTTGATTCAGATTCAGACTTGAACAATCTTTTAATTACAAATTAAATGTTGACGATAGAAGTGCTACTTCTAAGGCCATTGAGAAGAATATGAATTTCTAACTTTTATGCACTCATTAGACTTTTAACTTTTTTCAGTGATAGTATATAAATTTAGTTTTTGTAATAGCTTATGAAATTGATTTGAGGGAGAAGCATGCCCAGCAATGCTCTCAGTTTGCTCTTGTTTCTGAGATCTCTTTTGAGCTCTTTTGAAACTATATGGGATACCAGGGATTGAACCTGAGTTGACTGTGTGCAAGGCAAGAACTCTAACTGCTGTTCTATTTCTTTGACCCCATGTAAGATATTTTTCAAGGATAAAGGAAATACAGGATTTTAGAAAGTATTTTAGAAAAACTGTTAGGTTCCAAATAGAGAGAAAACTTGTAATAACCTTTCATTTTTTTTTTGGGGGGGGGTCACACCCGGCAGTGCTCAGGGGTTACTCCTGGCTCCATGCTCAGAAATTGCTCCTGGCAGGCACGGGGGACCATATGGGGCACCGGGATTCGAACCGATGACCTTTTGCATGAAAGGCAAACGCCTTACCTCCATGCTATCTCCCGGGCCCCAACCTTTCATTTTTTAAATATATCTCAGAATACCATAAATGAAAGAGTAGCTTATGAAGCCTATATAAAATTATTTGTTTTGTGTTAGCTTCAAAGGTACACTTAAAATGTCTTAACGAAGAGGATGTAATCTCCCGACAAGACCATGAACAAGAAACTGAAAAACTTGAGTTAGAAATTCAGCAATGTAAAGAAATGATTAAAACTCAACAGCAACTCTTACAGGTTCGTGTGAGTTACCTTTGAAAATTCTCCTCTGTGTATGTGAACATTTTACTAATGTAAAATTAGTAGATTTAAATTTTTTATTTCATATAATTTGAAGAGTTTTATCACTTTTTTTTTTTACCTAAATTAGACGTTTTGCTTGCACTTTAAAATTGAGAGTCCTTGCTTCATTTTTTGATGTTTTGTTTTGTTTTGTTTTTTTGGGTCACACCCGGTGACACTCAGGGGTTACTCCTGGCTATGCGCTCAGAAGTCGCTCCTGGCTTGGGGGACCATATGGGAAATTGGGGGATCAAACCACGATCCATCCTAGGCTAGCGCAGGCAAGGCAGGCACCTTACCTCCAGCGCCACCGCCAGGCCCCTCATTTTTTGATCTTAACTTCTCTTTTCCCACCATCTCTGACTTTGATTGCACCTTATTGAGTGTTGGATTCTCAGGAACTTAATATGTTTTACAATTTAATAGCAGCAGCTGGCTACTGCATGTGATGACGATACCTCTTCACTGCTACGAGACTGTTACTTGCTGGAAGAAAAGGAGCGGCTGAAAGAAGAGTGGTCTCTGTTTAAAGATCAGAAAAAGAATTTTGAGAAAGAAAGACGAAGCTTTACAGAAGCTGCCATTCGCCTAGGATTGGAGGTATTTTCATGATTCATTTTCCTTGGAGCGCTTTTAAGACAGATGGGGGAGATATTAGAATGCATCTGTGTCCTGTTTTCATTGTATGTTTTCTTAAAGTCTCATCAATTGAAATGGAGGAGACAGTGAGCACATGGACTAGTGTAGGATGTGGTACTGCTATCTGTCTTTTTTTGTTTTGTTTTGTTTTTGGGTCACACCCGGCAGTGCTCAGGGGTTACTCCTGGCTCCATGCTCAGAAATTGCTCCCGGCAGGCACGGGGGACCATATGGGGCATCAGGATTCGAACCGATGACCTTTTGCATGAAAGGCAAACGCCTTACCTCCATGCTATCCCTGGGGCCCCTGCTATCTGTCTTTTTAACAATAACACTTTGGGCAGACTTTTTTGCTTTTAGAAGTAGTTCTCTGTTTAGGATTTTCCTTCTTAAATGATGAAGAGAAAGTGAAAAGGAGCCACCAAAGAAGACATCTAAGAAGGAAAATCCAGTGTTCAGCTAACTGGTATAACAGAGCAGTGAACATCAGAATTCAGTAAAGAAAATGCTGGAAAAAAATGGGTGGTTCTCTGCTTTGCCTGGGAAGTTTTAGTGTTAACTCTGTGTCTGTAAATAACTTTCATATTTAGAGTAGACCAAAATCAACGCTTCAAAAAATTTGGGGAGAAGTGGGATTAAATAGAAAGCATATTTGGCTTATAGTAAGTTAGATGATTTTTATTGTCTTTCTGCCCACATAAAAGGCTGATATTTATACGAGATAACACCTCCCCCTTTATTTAATTCTGATGAAAAGTGCCAAGTATAATGCCAGAAAGTAATGTAAACAAGAAACCTTTTTTTGGTTTTGGGTCACACCCAGCAGCGCTCAGGGGTTACTCCTGGCTCTATGCTCATAAATCGCTCCTGGCAGGCTCAGGGGACCATATGGGATGCCGGGATTTGAACCACCGACCTTCACAATGCAAATGCTTTACCTCAATGCTATCTCTCCGGCCCCATAGCCTATTATTTTTAACATTAAAGAGATACAGTTATAGGACCAGTTTGTTGAGTTTAAATTTGTGGCTAATTAGGATGCTGTGAAATCATAGACAACCCCTAAATGAGACTAAATTTTGTCTTTTAGATTATCTTGGATCCAGAGAAATAGCACAGTGGTAAGACTTTTGCCTTGCATGCAGCCGACCCAGGAGGAACAGTGGTTCAAATCCCGACATCCCATATACTTCCTTGTGCCTGCTAGGAGCGATTTCTGAGCACATAGCCAGGAATAACACCTGAGCGCTGCCAGATGTGACTCAAAAACCAAAAAATAAATAAATTGATTATCTTAATCTGTTTATTAAATCTCTACATTTTAAAAGATGCTGCTTGTTAGACCTTTGATAAAACAATTCTTTGAAATAAAATTGCTTCAGAAATACATAAAAGTGATGATAACAGGTATTTTCAGTTTTGACTTTTTTGCGGGGGGTGGGGGGGGTTTGGTCTTTGGTCCACACCCAGTGATGTCCAGAGGTTACTTTTGGCTATGAGCTCAGAAATCGCTCCTGTCTTGTGGGGGGTCCATATGGGATGCTGGGGATCAAACCCAGGTTCATCCTGGGTCAGCCCTTTGAAGGGAAGTGCCCTACCACTGCGCTATCACTCCAGCTTTTGGTCAGGTTTTTAAGACGTTAAAGATAGACTGTATACAAATGAATGAATGAATGAATGAAACAACCAAGTAATATTGAAAAAAGAATTTAAATTAATATTGTGAAGAAATCACAGCTCTGTGGTATTTCATTGCATATGAAGAAGGTAGAAAGGGGAGGGACAGTAAGAATACTGCCCCTTATTTTTCAGAGACTATCAAGAAAAAATATTGACATATATTAAAGTTAAATTAGTATTCCTCAGAATTTTACAAATAAAAATGTGTAACACTGGTTACTTTTCAGGAATGAAACAGGCAGTAAAAACAGGCTTTCTCATTTTGCAGCTTTTTTGTATGCACTGACTTTATTTTTAAATAATTCATTGGGATGGGCCATGCCCGGTGATGCTCAGGGATTTCTACAGGCAGTGTTGGGAAACCATATGTCATGCCAGGAATTAATTGAACATGAATCAGCTGTTTACAAGGCATTTTAAAACCCTTGTGGTATATCCCTGAGTTAGATTTTTTAAACTATGTATAGAGATTACTTCTTTAATTTTGAAAGGGAAAAACATTGCACAAAGTAAAAAATTAAACTGTACAAGTGTACACACAACAATCCAAACTGTTAATTCAATGTACACATCTCTGGGTGAAAGAGAGCGAGATGGAGAAATTTATTTTTCAATGGGTTCTCCCATCCTAGCTACTTTTTGTGTGTGTGGTGTTACACTGTCTTTTGTCTGATAGCATACCAGTTGACAGTGGACGTGTGGCAGTTCCTAAAAGAGATTTTGTTTGTTTGGGGGCCACACCTATCAGTGCTCAAGGCGTACTCCTGACTCTGCTGAGGAATCCATCTTGGTATGCCTGAGGGACCATATGGGGTGCCAGGGATTAAGCCCAGGTCAAGTGAACACAAGGCACAAGTCCTACCCACTGTATTATTGCTTCAGTCCCTTTTAAAACATTGTTCAAGTTAACTTCTTTAAATAATTTTTAGCGCTTCCATTTTATGTTTGCTTGACCTCAGTAGCAGTTGATTACTTTATAAGGATGAGCATATTCTTGGTGTTCCTTGTTTCACTTCTCTTTGCACTGCTTCCCAGTTTCTATGATACTATTTTTAATTGTCACGTTTGTGTTCTGTCTTGCAGTATAACATGTGAGTACTTTATATTGACACTTAAATTAAGAACCAGTGAAGAACACTGATTATACCACCCTCCCCCGAATAAATGGGACTGGAGAGATAATACAGGGATTTAGGCATTTGTCTTGCCTGTGACTGGCCTGGGTTCATTCCTCAACACTGCTTATGGACCTCTGACCACCACCAGGAATGACCTCTCAGTATAGAAAAAGGAGTAAGCCTTGGACACTGCTAAGTGTGACTGACCCTGCCCCCTCCCCACCAAAGGCAAAGTTTTCTAATGTCTCTGTTTTTTATTTGCATTTATTCACCTAGTATATTTTATAGGTGTTTACAGATAAGTTTGATAATTTGTCAATTAAAAATTTTCAGTGGTTATCTGTTTTGTGTGGTTACTACCATCCTCTTTATTTTTCTTGGTGCTTTTTATGTTCTCTTCAAATACTGATCAAAGACTATATTTTGTATGTTGGTCATTTGAGAGATTACCTCCACAATAATGATAGTCTCTTGTCACAAATATATCAACATTTAAAATTCTTCTGTCTCATGCCATCATTCGTTTTGAGCTCATGTCTCTTCCCCCGAAGATATACTTTGCAATATTGCAGACCATTTCCCCTTCTCTAAGGGCCAGTAAAGGACTAGAAAGAAATACTGAGGGTGAGATAATTCATTTCAGAATTGCTTGTTCAAAAGGGCAGGATTTGACAGGTGCACTCTGCCGTTTCAAAGGTGCTGACTGCTAAGTTTGTAATTGGTTGCAGGATGAGAGAGGGACTTGATTAAGCCATTTATAAATGAAATATTTTCTAATATTTCTAAGCCTATGTTTAAAATGTTCTGTATGTTCAGAACTATGCTGAGCATATTGCATTTTTTTTGCTCTATAAGACACCTGACCATAAGATGCACATAGTTTTTAGATGCTCTGTACTCAGGCTTCAGCTTCAGGTGGCATTCACTCTGTAAGACACACTTTTGGGGGGGAAAATGTGTCTTACGGTACGAAAAAATATGGTACATATTTAAAAGTTTAGCTCAGTGAAGCTTTATATTCATGTGAATTCAATATTTATGCAAAAATGTTTTAGGTATTCTGGGTGTTTTGATGGGTAGTTATTTTTGTGGTGATGTGAAGTCAAATAGTTTTTGTTTTTTTGGGCTCACATTTGGTGATGCTCAGAACTATGCACTCAGGGATCACTCTAGCAGTGTTTTTATACTGGGGATTAAACCCCAGTCAGTTGTATGCAAGGCAAATGCCCTGCACTCTGTACTATTGCTTCATCCCCAAAGCTCGATAGTTTTTCTAAACTTACTTAGAAATATGTGAGAGGAGAGGAAATACACGTTCAAGAGAGAACACAGGCTTCTCTAGAGTAGAAAGAAGAAAGCGAAGAAACATAGACAATCAAAATATGTGTTCAAGGGAGAACACAGGCTTGAAGAGCAAGCCTAAACTTTTACTTTTAGCTCTTAATTTTCTTAAATAGAATTTGACTTAATTTTCTAGGATAATACTAAGTTAATTTCTAGGTGGTTTTAGCTTACAGGTCTGATAACCAAAGAGCAAAAATAAAGCTTGAAAAATCATGTGAAGTAGCAACTATGTGACTATTGATTACTTAGTTAGTTTTTGTTTTTTGTGTTTTTTGCTTATGATAGAGAAAGGCATTTGAAGAAGAACGGGCCAGTTGGTTAAAGCAGCAATTTTTAAATATGACTGCCTTTGACCACCAGAACTCAGAAAATATGAAAATTTTCGGTGCCTTCTCAGGAAGTGAGTACTTCATAAATTCTTTCATTTTAAAATACATGTAAATAAAATGCTGTGTTACTAAAATGTTGTAGACTTCAAAAAGAGCTCTCTAGGGGTCAGAGAGCTAACACAGCCGTAGGGTATTTGCCTTGCACACAGGTGATTTAGGATGGACCGTGATTCGAACCCTGGCATCCCATACAGTCTCCTATGCCTGCCCGGATAGCTTTTTGAGCAGAGCCAGGAGTAGCCCATGAATGCTGCCAGTTGTGACCCAAAAACCAAACAAACAAACAAAAAAGAGCTCTAATTAGAATAAAAGACAACTTATTTTATTTATTGTTAATAAAACTTGATGATGAAGTAATGTCATTTTTGCTTATTTTTGGGTTATGGGACTATTCCTGGCTCTTAAATTTCAGGAATTACTCCTTTTTTTTTTTTTTTTTTTGGATTTTTGGGTCACACCCAGCAGTGCTCAGGGGTTACTCCTGGCTCCATGCTCAGAAATTGCTCCTGGCAGGCATGGGGGACCATATGGGGCACCGGGATTCGAACCGATGACCTTTTGCATGAAAGGCAAACGCCTTACCTCCATGCTATCTCCCCGGCCCCAAATTTCAGGAATTACTCCTGACAGTGCAAAGGATGCTGGGGATTGAACGAAAGTCGGCCATGTGCAAGGCAAACTACCTACACGCTCCTGCCCATAAAGACATTTTTAATTCTTCTTAACATCTCTGTTAATGTTAAGATGAGCTACACTAGAGTTATCAGGCTATTATAGTAATTCATATTAATTTGTTCTGTCTTATATATCACTCAAAATAACAGCTAAATCACTCAGTTACTTTCACTATATATAAGTACCTCACAGCATGTTTTTGGTTCTTTCTTCAAACAGGTTCTGATCAGGACAATCATATAGTGCACTCAAGGCCACGGCAGAAGAAGCCTCATGGAGCTGTAGCCTCTCCAGTCTTCACGTCTAAACTTAGTAAATCTCTTCCGGCTTCTCCTTCTACTTCAGACTTTTGCCAAGGACGTTCCTGTGTGTCTGAACATAGGTATCAATCTATGGGTGAACTTCTTTCATAATCGTTAGTAAGATTTATAGACTGTCCCTCTGAAGAAGATAGGTCCTGGTGTTCTTTGTTAAGTAGATCCTCAGGTTTTTACTTAGTATGGGGTATGGGAGCCATCAAAGCAGTTCGGTTATAGTTACAATATGAAAGATGAGAACTCAGATCTACCATTCTTTCTCCAACAGTTCAATCAATGTACTGAACATAACCCCGGAAGAAACTAAACCAAATCAGGTTGGAAGAGAATGCACAAACCACAAATGGAGTATGGTATCAAGACCTGGATCCAGGGAAGGTTACTATAATGGATACTCCCTGCCCTACACAAATTCTCATGTAGAAAAGGATGATTTACCTTAAACTTGTGGACTGGAAGTTTTCCTTCATTCAGATGTTTATCAAAGTTCACATCAGAGTTGAAAACAGGGTGTGTCATAAAGTCAGTTGTCCCTAATTGAGATGGTCTGAATTGTTGGTTTGGTTTTCAATGACCTTTCCCAAAGAACCAAATGTTAAATATATTTAAAAAGGATTTAAAAGCTTTGGAGGTGTATTTTTAGTAACAGAAGCATCTGATTCTGTGAATAAAGGAATGTATAGAGATTCGGATGGAAACAAAAGCACTAGAGTTTCCTTATATAGGAATTAAAAATAGCACTTTTAGGAAGTGGATTATTGTAAATGTTTAATTTTTGTCTCATATTTGGCATCAGAAGTTTAGCCTTTACTTGAATGTATACTGTAGATTTTTAAAAAAAAAAGCAGGTTCTATATTTATTATGTTTAGTGTAATTTAAAATTACCTCTTTCATATGTTTTAAATAAAGTGAAATGTATGTTTTGTACATAGATATACATGATTATGTTAAGAGGCTTTAAGATTTAAAATGTCACACATTCATTATTACATAAACACATTTTTTTAGGATATTCTGTTTACAGATGTATTGGAACCATCGTCACATTAAAGAATTTTTTTGAACCCATCTGGGCAGTACTCAAAAGCTTTTTTCCATGAAGTCAATTTCTTTAGAATATTAATGGTAATAACATTAAATTTTTGAGATTTCTATAATATTAGATTTTTATTTTATATACGAAGGATAATTTTTCAAAGGACTTAATTATACAGGTTCTAGAAACAGGACAAGTGTCTTTGAATAAAAAAATTTTAGATTATGATAAGAAGATACTTGAATGACAGACTTTAAGATGTTTGAATGGTAATATTTTCTTTACTAAATGGTTACGTCTACCTAGAGTAGCATCAGCACCCAACTAGAGCTTTATAGAGCTCCTAATAATTTTATGAAGCCCAGGACAAACTAGTTCATTTCATCTCAAACTCAGACTGCATGGTTCTTCATTCATAGAAGGGTGCTGTTGTTGCTAGGAATAATATAGGCAGGTGCTCAGGGTCAGGTAATTGCCTAGACCAGTTTGTCTCTACATAGCCCTTGCTGGTGTAGTAGTTAAGCCTTTCACCTTTCTTCTATCAGTTTAAGGCTTCCAGTGGTCCTCAAACTACAGCCCATGGGCCACATATTGTATTTGTTCCTGTTTTGTTTCTTCACATCAAAATAAGATGTATGCAGTGTGCATAGGAATTTGTTCATAATTTTTGTTTTTACTATAGTTTGGCCCTCCAATGGTCTGAGGGACAGTGAACTGGGCCCCTGTTTAAAAGTTTGAGGACCCCTTGTAAGCTCTGATATACAGCTACCCTTTTGCTTGTGACTGTTTCAAACTTGTCAGATTAAGAGTCAGTTCTTGTTATTCATTCACAATATATGTAACTCTTGAGAGTTGTATAGCAGCAACCACTTTTACCAGGTGCTAACAGGATATGTTTTGGTAGCTGGTAAAATATTCATGAAACTGGCAATATAACCCACATTTATAATCTTAGAAAACTGCTTGAACCAAAAAACAAATTAGTCACTACTTTCAGCTTGATAGAGGGTCAGGTTTTTATATTTAAGAAAGTAGAAATGTTACAGAATTGCAGAAATAGGACTATATTCCCAATGAATAAACAGGGTATATATATATATATATATATATATATATATATATATATATATATATAGTTATTTGAACAATAATGTGAACAAAGAAAATAATTCAAAATGTAAAACACAGCCACCCAGGAATAAGCATCATACTATTTTGTTTTATTTTTTTTGGTACTGGAGGCTACTCCCTGTGGTATTTGGGAGACTATGTAGTGCTGAGGTTTAAACTGGCCTCTTGCATGAAAAACATATATTCGGTCTGTTGAGCTATCTCTCCAATCCAGATTAAAGTTTTAATTTTAAAAACTAACCTCTTCAAGGTTTCTGGGGCTGAAGAGATAGACAGTACAGCAGGAAGGATGCTCTCCTTGTAAACAGCCCATCTCAGACTCTATCCCCAGCACCAAATGTGTTTTCTTGATCCCTGTCAGGAGTGATCCCCAAGCAGAATTGGGTGTGACCCAAAAGATAAGCAGATAAATAAATGTTATGTTCTTTGTCACTGGATTTCTATAACATTCTTTTGTTTATTTTGAAATTGGTAAATTATCACATTAGAAAATTTCCTTTTGTTATTTTAAATATAAAGTGTATTTAGAATCTATGGTTTCAAAAACCTATATTATACTTTCAAGAACAATAAAAACAAGCCAATTTCTTTATAGCTTTGATGTCAACATTAGATCTGCGAGTAGTATGCTTTCCATAAGTTATTTAGATTCTGCTTTATTCCAACTCCAGAAGAGTTCTTAGTCACATTAAATTTTTAAGAATGTTGGAAAGATGGGGCCGGGCGGTGGCGCTGGAGATAAGGTGCCAGCGCTAACCTAGCACGGACCGTGGTTCGATCCCCCGTGCCTGCCAGGAGCGACTTCTGAGCGAATAGCCAGGAGTAACCCCTGAGCGTCACCAGGTGTGGTCCAAAAACCAAAAAAAGAAAGAATAAAAAAGAATGTTGGAAAGAAGTCTCCAGCAAAGCTACATGCAGTCTTTGATTCAGGATGGCAATATAGTGTGCTTGAGCTTGGAAGATCCCCAGAACCTTATACATTTTATTGTTTATGTAAAATTGAAATGTTTTGTATGTCATATGTTTTTTACATGGCAAATATGTTTTGAACTTTCAGAACATAAAAGTAAATGAAATAGATAATTAATTCTCTTGCCTAGCCTTAGGAAATATTTATTTGGATGAGGGGGAGTGACTACCCAGAGTGCTCAAGAGGCCACAGGGCCTCTTCTGGTGACTTTGAACCTACTAGGCCAGTAGCTCAATGCAAAGACTATGGCTTCAATACCGACAGACCCTAGCAGTACTCAGAAGCTTCCAAGACTGCACTCTGTGATTCTCGGGACCTTGTGGTGCTAGGGATCCAACTGGGGCTTGCCACAATGAAAATATGCATCTTATCCCCCTTTACTATCTAACTCTTAGGAAATAGTTTAATACCTACTCTTAGATATTTGTAGCTCTAGTGATGTGAGAAACTTGATAATTACGTCCAGGGAATTGCTCAAATGATGGGCATATGTGAGCCCCAGTTTGATCCCCAACGCCACATGACTCCCAGATACAGATGAAAACAGCACTGCATCAGTTCATTAGGGCTCAAGCATTGTGCTATATGTTTCAGTTGGCCCAAGTTTCCTTACAGTGACTTCCAAGTCAGTGTCCTGAGGAATGCTTGTTCCCAACTGCCCCATGTATATTTTGATACATTTCGATAAATTATCAAAATAGGCAAAAGAGAGTCTTAGAGATCAGGTTGCTGTGCCTTTGTGGTTGCAGGACTGATTTTATTGCTGGCACCCTGTTCCCTCTTGTGCCAGCACCTCCAGGGGGTTACTCCTGAGAAGGACTAGAGCATCACCTCGTGTGGTACAAAGACATCCCACCCACAGTATTTTTTTTTAAATAATTATAAGATTAAGACTAAAATTTACCAAGTATTTTCTTAGAAAAAGTTATTTTGTTTCAAATCATGAGTCCACTGCTTTCCTCATTGCATAATTAAAAATACTGTTGTCTGTTGCCTACCATGACTTGCTGTATGCAGTTTTGTGGGAAAATAATTTCCGTAGTTCATGAAGATAGCCTTGAGACCCAGTTTTTATCATCCTTGGAAGAACTCAACATCTGTCCTCTACTGCCTCCTCCACACCCCAAGATGCCAGGAGGAAGGTTAGGTTTTCCAGACTGGGGAAGGAATCCAGAGTCCCACTGGGAAGGCTGTGTATTGGCCTTGCTGTTCCACCTCCCTTGCCTCATGAGAGGGCTACCTTGTCTAGGACCAACCCTATGATCTCACTAGCCCCTTTGTGGCTGCCCCTATAAAAAATCTTATAGGTACCTAATGTAAATCATGCTCTTATTCTTAGAATGAATGTAAAGTACATACAGGTTGTGGTAAATGCACTTTTCCCTGTACCCTCCTCCCCCCCACCCCCCCAGTCTTTTGCTATGCATGTAAAAAGTACCTGCTGACATCGGGGCTTATTCTACATTCTGGTAACTGGGGATATGAAGACAAAATAGATTGCCACGTATCTGTGATAAGCAATGATGATGAATACTCTTTAGATATTCAGCTTATTACTAAAGTTTGGAGTACTCATGGTCTGCATGTTCACTTCCTAATAGTGACACAGCTAAGCTTCCATTAAACACTGCATTATTTCTTTGTACTATGTAATTAAAATTTTTTCTTCTGGGTTCTTCTGTTGTTGTTTCTTTAAAATAATGGCCTGCAAAACTGTAGATTTAAGACTTTATCTTTACTGATTTATGGTTTCCCTTTACTGATTTACACCACACACACACAAGAATGTATGTTGGTTATTATTGTTTTAGAAACAGCATCTGCAAAATAGGTTATTTTAGTCACTTCTAAAAATGGTTTTTTTAAAGGGTGAATGTAAGAGTGGAGTGGAACTAGTGATTATTTGATTTATATATAGACTTTACTTGACTCGTTCGGAATAACATTTTCAAGCAATTGATTTCAGAGGGTTTAAGAGCTTTTGTCATATTAGTGAAACAAGAGGATCCTGCTTAGAATCTAAGTAATAACCAGTAATATTGGCGTAATGAGGGGGCCAGAGAGTCTGGATGGTGGTTTTGGAGATTGACCATATTCCAAGAAACGAGCCTTCTAACTACATTCGCTTTCTCTAGAACTTAAACACAGCTTCAGGTAACTGCAGGTGAGACCATGAGAAAGGAATCGTAACTATTTAGTAAAAAATAATTTAATTGGTGCTTGCTGTTTTTGCCTTTCAAATATTAAATAGCAAAATGTTCCATCATTCAAGGATACATTACTAATTGTTTAACTTTCAAATATTGTGTGTGTGTGTGTACACATTGGTGCCAGGTATCAAATGCAGACCTCGTATATGCAAGGCAGGTGTGCTGCCACTGAACTACATCTCTAACCTTTCAAATACTAAGTTTTGAAAGGAATGTTTTTGATCTCACGGGCTTTTCATACTGTACTTTATGTTCAAATGATAGTTTTACTTTTTTTTTTTTATAATTTTACCAAAATAGCTTCCAGTGCACAGAATACTTTAATTAATCAGTGAAAGAAGATATCAGTCTTTCTGTTTTTATAGTTAGCCATTCAGATTTTGAGCTAAAATTAGTGATAAAATCTCATAAGGTGTCAACTGACCCCACTTGACAACATCTAAGGCCAAGTTTTACCCACTGTACTATCTCTCCAGGCCCTAAAAGAATCAACTTTTAAGGAAACCATGGGAAAAACTTTTTTTTGTTTTGTTTTGTTTTGTTTTGTTTTTGGGTCACACCCGGCAGTGCTCAGGGGTTACTCCTGGCTCCATGCTCAGAAATTGCTCCTGGCAGGCACGGGGGACCATATGGGGCACCGGGACTCAAACCGATGACCTTCCGCATGAAAGGCAAACGCCTTACCTCCATGCTATCTCCCGGGCCCCGGGAAAAACATTTAATTTTACTTTTTAGATTTACATAAGCACCTTGGTTACAAAATTGTTCATGATTGATTTTCTGTCATAGAATGTACATCACTCTTCATCAGTGCACTTTTTCTGCCATTAATGTCCCCCTGCCTTCTACCCAGTTTTCTTTCCAACCCCACCTACCTTTGGGACAGCCATTTTACTACTCTGTCTCTATCTCAGTCTTAGTCTTTTTTACTTTTGACACTGGTTTGCACTGTTGTTAATGAAGGGGTACCATGCTTGCTACTTTATCCCTTTTCAGCACCAACTTTTTGTCTACAGTGATTAGTTCGAACTGTCATTCTCACAACGGACCAACCATATACTATTCTAACTTCTCTCACTGCTCTTGTGGTAAGTTTCCTACCATGGACTGGTCCTCCTGACCCTCTATTGTCTCTGGATATTATTACCATACTCTCTTATTTTTCTTATATCATACAAAAAAAAATTATTCTGTGTCTATTCCTTTCCCTTTGGCTCATTTTTTTCATGTGCCCTTGGCCACCTATGTAAATAAATGTTCATTTCTTCAACCCCATTTTTGGGTGGGGTTAGATTTTTTTTCCTTGCTAACTTCTATCAGAACCTTGTATATTTTAGATATTAACCCCTTATTTGATGGGTACTGGATTATAGTCTTTGTAACCTAATCACTGTTTCCTTTGAAGTGCAAAAGCTGCTTAGTTTAATGTAGTTCCATTTGTTTATCTTTGCTTCCACTTGCTTGTTTCATCCTTGAAGATGCCTTTAGTTTCAATGGAGTGTTCTGCCTACATTTTCCTCTCTACTTTAAGAAACCATGGCCAATTTTTTATTTATTTTTTTTTAATTTTTGGTTTTTGGGTCACACCCGGCAGTACTCAGGGGTTACTCCTGGCTCCATGCTCAGAAATTGCTCCTGGCAGGCACGGGGGCCCATATGGGGCACCGGGATTCGAACTGATGACCTTTTGCATGAAAGGCAAACGCCTTACCTCCATGCTATCTCCCGGGCCCCACCACAGCCAATTTTGAGAAACACTTAAAAATTCATCTTTCAGCCTTTATTTCTGAGGCACAATTTCTTATTTAAAGCCAAGATAAAAATCCAGAGAAATTATTAATAAATTCATGATTCATGAATCCATGCAGAAAACCACAACAAAAGGAATATCCCAAGAAGGAATATCAAAGTATATCTTAAACATCTTTACCACCAGCATCTCTGAATAAGATAGGTGTAAGTAAAGTTCATGCTTATTTCCTACCACAGTTTTCCATTCAAATAACTCTCACTCTACAAAATTGAGAAATTGCAACAATTCAACATCTGTTTCTGCATCACAATCTATTATTGATTCTGTTGGATCCTCTCAAGTGCTGTATCATACCCACTTCCCCCATGGTATTACAGCTTATTATACAGTTACAGACTTGTCTCTAGGAGTGCATGGGTTGCATAAAAGTTTATGCAAAAGTGGTCTCTAGAAAGATGAATCATTGGTTTACAATATTGTGCAAATTTTGGAGGTGTAGTGTCCCCTCTCTGAATCATACCTCACCCACCACTAGAGTTCCAGCCTTTGTTTCTGCTTTTTTGTTACTGGGCCACACTCAGCGGTGCTCAGGGATTACTCCTGGCACTGTGTTTAGGAACTACTACTGCTGATTGAACCCTGCATGCAAGGCAAGCCCCTTATTACTGTACTGTCTCCACCAAAGTTTCGAACTTATTTCCCCATTTATAATAATATAACTACTGGTTGACCTCACTATTACCACCCCAATTTTCCTCACTGCTAAAAATATAGACTAGTATTTTTGGGGACAGAAATTTGTCAAATTGCAATTTAAAGTGCATTAGTTCTTTTGTACCCTTGTGGATCCAAAACATCACACTAAGCCAGAAGCTAATTTTCACTAGCAAAATTTCCCAACAGGTCTTTAGGTAGGAGTTATTAATACTCATTCTACAAATAAGGAACCTAAGTCCAGGAAGCAAAGTTTTCCCATTATCACAGAGCTAATATGTGGTGCCATATAAAACGTATTAAAATTTTAGGTTAAAAATTTTAGGTTAAATCTGATAAACATTTTACATAATGTTAATTTAAATGTCTATAGCTTATACCCTTCCTTGGTTGTATAAGCAGGCAATCACCTCTGCTCTCAGAATTGAGTTTTCAACTTATTTCTCAAATACTTAATGAATAACTATTAGGAACCCAATGCTACATGCCGGAGTTATAAAATGAACTGGAGGGAGAGTTCAAGGATTAAGTTATTTGCCTTGCTGGCAGCAGACCCCACTTCCCTCTCCAAGGTAGTATATGCTCCCTTGATCACTGCCATGAATCACTCCTGAGCACAAAGCCACTAAGAACCCCTGAACACTGCTGGGCATACTAAACCTTAATCTACTAAGGTTAACTATGAGACAAATGAACTAGCATTTTGATAGAGATGATAGAGTACAGAGAATGGTAAGGGCAGCTCCTTAGACTGGGTTGCAGAGGTTCAGGGATACTGGTGCTAAATACTAAAGAATAAACATTAATTTTTTGTTTTTATTTGGTTTTGGTTTTTGGGTCACACCCGGCAGCACTCGGGTTACTCCTGGTTCTACGCTCAGAAATTGCTTCTGGCAAGCTCAGGGATGCTGGAATTCGAATCACCGTCCTTCTCTATGCAAGGCAAACACCTTACCTCCATGCTATCTCTCCACCTCCCTGAAGAATAAACATTCTAAGGTAGAAGATATAGACCAGTTGAGACCAGAATTGTGAAACCACATGACTTTAGGGAAACATGGCTCTGCCTGGACAGTATAGCCTGAAGGAAACCAGGTCAGGCAGGGACTGAGATTTATAAAAAAGCCTCATCACACATGGGGAACTTGACATTACTCAACAGGCTTGATGATACTATTGAAACCACAAGTGATACATAATACTTCCATCTTGTCACTGTATCAGGAGCATTCCTCTATTAAAGCATGTAGCACAAATGCCTTAATTGAGCACACTTCTGCCATAATGTTTATCACAGTTCTAATTCCCAGAAGGGAGCAATATGGAGAATGGCTGGAAGGAAAGCAACACAGACAAAACCAGATTTTAGAGATCACATGAAAAGAGCTGGAAAGGAAGGGGAGGCGTTTACAAGGAAATTGAACTAGATTGGTTGGAATTAAATGAAACTATCCAAACTTCTTCCTGTCTTGCATAAAGGTAGGTGATCAAGTAGAAGAGTGGCAACTTTAATTGTACAAGAAAAAGCTAACCCGAGTTACCTGCACATTAATCCTTTTGGACTAACCGTAGAATAATCTTGGGGGATAACATTGAAATAGTTTGATAGAGTTTCTGTGTGTGTCCATGGTGTACTCATGTGATGAGGTAAGGTTATCTTCGTGTGAATTAAAGGGAATTCTTTTTTCCCTCTAGTAGAGACTGATCTCTGAACAGCTGCCAGTTACTGTGGTGCTCCATGCCTACAAACCCAGCTCCAAATAAGACCTGACAGCGGAGCATGGAGGTGCTTTCCTGCTTGGCAACACGTCTTTTTTTTTGGGGGGGGGGGTTGGGTCACACCCAGCAGCACTCAGGAGTTACTCCTGGTTCTATGCTCAGAAATCGCTCCTGGCAGGCTCAGGAGACCCTAAAGGATGCCGGGATTTGAATCACAGACCTTTTGCATGCAAGGCAAATGCTTTATCTCCATGCTATCTCTCCAGCCCCAGCATGTCTCATATACTGTCAAAACTGACTCCACTGGGAGAAAATGCATGGAAGTTTGGGCCTGGCTTCTCCTGTGCCTTTGGGTTCATTCCCTTTGAGATCTTAACTTATGTCATAAATTGTAGGCATATTGACTCATCCAGCCAAAGTGTTTTGGAAACAAACTCATAGATGAGTTGTTGTGACATGTTAGATTGAGAACCACCTAGTTTTCCATGACCATTGGAAATAGGGGTTCGAAAATCATCTAACAGGTCTAAGTTAATAAAATCTGAAAATCAACACAATAAGAATTATTGAAATTATAGGCAAATTGAAGTTGAGACCAAAAAAAGGAAAGGCAATAGAAGGGACAGAAGATAGAGACTTAGCTATTAACAATATGAGGGTGGGGATGAAAGCACAGGCTCTTTTAGCAGACTGAAGAGCCAGGGAGTGGAGAGTAAAAATACTCAGAAGTTGTCATCAACCATCGCAGGGAGAGAATTTCAAGTAAATAGAGGCAAGTTGGACTCACTAAGAAACATCAAGTCCATAACAAAAGCTCATAGACAAAACCATTTTGCATTCTGTATTAGATGATTCTGCTTAGTAAAATTTCAGTCTTGATCACAAGATGGAAA
>PVKC010002983.1:0-40800 GCA_004027635.1 Crocidura indochinensis | reverse complement strand
GCTGGATTCAAAGCTTGATTAGCAGCATGCAAGGTAAGCATTCTCATATAGCATTCTTAAATATTCAAAATTCAATATTATGAATGTTAAGTCCTGCCAAAACATTGTATACTTTTACTGGTGATGCTTGAAGTCTATGGTACACAAAGCAAATAAACATACAAATCTAAAGTTAAGATGCTAAGTGAGGCCTGAAAGATAGAGCACTTGCCTTGCATGGTTGACTGAGTTTGATACCTGACACATAAAGAACCCTGAATCAGGAGCCAAAAGTATGCCCTGAGCATGACCACGTGTCACCCTAAAAAAATAAAAACATTCAAAAATCCATGAAAAAGTAGAAGATATGATTTTTTTCACTGATAGATATTTCTATCTTTACTGTTCTAAAAGCAATATGTAGCGTTCAATAAGAATGAGGAAAATAGACTGGATACTGGATATAATCAAAATTTTAGAACCATGAGTTTCAGGCTTTAAAATTTTTATGATGAGTATGTTAATGAATTACATGTAAAAAGTGAAAAAGTGTCACTTTGCCACCATTTTATTTATGTTAACAACATGATAATGCCATCTTTATTTCTAGGAAAATTTTATGGCACTTTTCATTTTTAACTATTTAATTCTCTCTATATATTCCTCAATTTCCTATTAAAATCATTCCTATTTGAAATTTGTTTTACATATTTCTGTCCTATTGACCCAAAAGTCTGTCTTTATCCTAATACCACACTTTTATGGTTAATATACATTTATGGAATAACTTAAAGTTGTAGAAAGAAAAGCTTTATATCATTTTTTCTAGTATTGTTTTGTCTACTTCATACATATTTCAACAGTATTTCGATTCTGATTCTAAAACACTACTATGGGTATTTGTACAGGGAATGCATTGAACTTGCATAGTGCTTTGTAAAAAATTTTCATATTGACAATATTAATCCTTCCAATCTACAAACAGAGGAAGCATTTCTATTTCCTTGTCCTTTGTAATAATTTAATAGTACTTTATAACTTTTTTTTATAGATGTCTTCTATATATTTTTAGTTGACTACTAGGTACTCTTTTTATTATTATTTTGTTTTTTTTTTTTTGAGGGGGCACACCCCTTGAAGCTCAGGGTTTACTCCTGGATATGGGTTCAGAAATCACTCCAGGCTTGGGGGGACCATATGGGACACTGGGGGATCAAACTGTAGTCTTTCCTAGACTAGGGCAGGCAAGGCAGACACTTTACCTCTAGAGCCACTGCTCAGACCCCTCTGTTTATTATTTTTGAGGCATAATTGTTAATATATATTTTTATTTTTTATCTCTCCTTAAATCATTGTTTACATATAGAAATTTTATGGTAATTTTGTAGATGGCCATCTTACTGTAAAAAGTCATTGTTTTTAGAAGTGAGTCATTTGGGATTTTGTACAGTATGTCATATGTAAATAGTAATAGTATAAATTTTGTCCAATGTTTATGCCCTTAATACTTATTGTTAGTGGAAAAGACTTAAGGTACTAAATTGAATAGTAGTTGTGAAGGTGGGCAACCTTGTCCTTTTACCATTAAGTATGATGTTTACTGTGAATTCATATTAAATACCTTTAACTACACCAAACTAAGAAGCTTTTGTACTGAAAAAGAACTGTTACAGAATAGAAATGGAGACAATAAAATTCCAAACTTAAAAGTAAACTGCAAATCTATAGATGCGAAAACAATATGGTATTAGAAAAGAGGAACAAACAAAAATGCAGTAGAATGGACAGCTAATTAATAAAATTGTGTACTTATATGTTTATATTTCTATATGTTAATATATACTTGAAAAAATAATATGCCAAATAAGTCAGATTTTACAGTAGATCAAAGAATATTTCTTCATAAAACATGCTGAATGAGCAATTATACTCAACATATGTCTTAGATAGTAAGTAGAACCTTTGAGAGAATGGATGAACTGAGACAAATACTTTTCATGCTGTCGGGAATTGTTGCATTTGAAGCAATCAGGAAGCAGGAAATAAAACTTCTTGAGTAGTGCACTGAATAATGCTTTTTCATAATTTTCTATGCTTTTATTTATGATAAATTTTAAAATCCTTGTCTAAATTCCCATATAGTAATTTACTGTTTACCTAGAAATTTAAGTGCAGTCTATGCTTTCAGTTTATTTGAACTAACATATAGATTGTAAAAAATATATAGATAGTAAAAAATAAAATTGTTTTTATCATTAGACTTATAAAATTTTTGTCAGGATAGTGGATTTATTTCATATTAATATTTAATTTTTATTATTATTTAATTGTCCCCTTTCCTACTTAACTGTTGTTGATGAAGTATTAATTGGAATCACACAGTTACATTGTTGAGGTGTGCTACCATATTTATAGTTGTGGTGCCTATGAAAGGATCACACATTTTAGTTGTATTGCTCACAAACACTAATTTGCATTATGTCAGAGATCACATGCTTCATTGTGGTCCTGGAGATAGTATTCTTGGAATCACTCAGACATATGGGGAAGCAATGGAATTAAACATGTGGTTTTGTACGTATAGGGAAACACTCCATACTATAACAAGAAAATGACACAACTTTTACTTTAGATATTTGTCTTTCATATCTTTAAGTTATTATTTGCCTTAAGAAAATTGGTGACACAGACAGATAATACAGTGGATAAGTGTTACCCCCACTTAGGGGGTCACACACCAAACATGGCTTTTTGCCTTTTTGGTGCAGTGTCTAATTTTTTCTCCCAAGAAATATCTGCCAGAAGGACCACTTAGAGTTCTATCATTTACCCTTTGCATGGATCACTGGCGATATTTCTGTCATACTTCCTACATGGTAGTGACTCAACATTTTTCCCTTTGATTATTTTCTGCCCCTTATAGAAATCCAGCCTCAGCCTTCCTACAGACAAAAAAAAGTCAGTACCAAAGCCCGCCAAAAGTTCCCCACTGGCTAGTTTATTTGTGACTCCTATAACCTGGCACCAGCAGCTTGTTTTTCTGAGTCTAGCTCTTGATGATAAACTATTATTTCTGTCCCCCCAAAATCTATTTTCTAGCAACCAGATAAATATCATAAATATTTTTGCCTCTCTCCTCCTGTTTTCTTGATAAACCTATTTTTCTGCTTACCCAAAAACACATCACCAACCTCCAACAGGGCCCTTTTCTCACCTGTAAAATGGTCATTTAATATGTAGATTTTAGGCTTGGTCCCCCATTATACTTTCTCCAGAACATCTCCTACTCTTTGTTTTCCCTGACAACACCCTGCATTCCTGCTTATAAAAAGTCATCAGCTGAAAAATAAATTTGTCTCTCGTCTCTTGGACGAGAGTCCCCATACAATGCATTTTGTGTGGTCTCATTTATTTCATTTTCATATTTCATATTCGTCCGCCTCGTGTTTTCCCGGTTATTCCTAGTGAGAATTATTTGACCCACTAAGGTTTTTGCTTAGGGACAATAACACATCTGCAGCAGATAAGACTTTTCCTTGCATACTCCCCACTCAGGTTTGAGGCCCCCAAACACCATATTATGATCCCTGGAGCACTGCCAGAGTGATCCTTGAGTGCAGAACCTGGAACGAGTTCTTAGTATAGTTGACTGTGGTCTAAAAACAAAAATGAGAAAAATAAAGGAAAAGGAGATAAGAAAAAGAAAACACATAGGCACTATGGCTCATCGGGTCATAAAGTTTAGTGAAATTTTGAAGTGAGATAGTCACAGAATAGGTTGTGAGCCTATTCCCTGTTAGATTCCTTCCATTTGTGTACATGCTATTGGAATAAATATCTTTGGTATCCAGTAGAAATCTTACTGTGTTTCTTTGTCATAGTGATAAAAATACTTATGTGCTTTAAGGGCCATGGGCCAGAGTGATAGTGATAGAGCAGGAGTATTTGCCTTGCATGCAGTTTTTCAGGGCCTTATACCTTGCATTCACTATGATCCCAAGCCCTTCCTTAAATGATTACAGAGAAGAGAACTAAGAATGAAGCCTAACAAGACCCTCTTGTGTCTAAAAACCAACACTACTTTTTTTTTTGAATAAATCAAGGTAATGTTTATCCAATGAAAGTTGATTAAGATGATGCGAGAGCAAAGAGGGAAATTTTATATTTAAAAGAGAACAGAGATTTCTTCAGAGTGGAAATAAATATTAAGACATGTAGAAATTCGGGGCCCGAGAGATAGCATGGAGGTAGGGCGTTTGCCTTTCATGCAGAAGGTCATCGGTTCAAATCCAGCATCCCATATAGTCCCCTGTGCTTGCCAGGAGCAATTTCTGAGCATGGAACCAGGAATAACCTCTGAGCACTGCCGGGTGTGACCCAAAAACCAAAAAAAAAAAAAGCATATAGAAAATCAAGCAAGATATCTGTTCACAGGTGAACACAGACTTGCAGGGGCAATAGCAAAAAATAATATTCTAATAAAGATAATATACAGTATATACTGAGTATAAGTAAACCCCCTAATTTTAACCTAATAAACTTGGGAAACTTAGTGATTCGAGTATAAACCAATGTGGAAAATGCAGCAGCCACTGGTAAATTTCAAAATAAAAATATATACCCAAAACAATTAATTGAGGAATCAATACGTTAAATGTTTTTAAATATGTATTGCTAAGGAAAAACTGAAAATTAGCAATGAAAACTTTAAAACTTTAAATAAAGTGCAGAAAATCGTAGCCTAACAGGAAAACCAAGCTAAATTACAAAGGTTAAAATCCTTCAAAACTGGTTTCCTCCTCATCATCATCATCATATGTATATCCAAATAGAGCTTCAGCTGTATCTGATGTGAGGGTGTCAGCATAGACATTGTCATCATCACGGAGTTTGCAGATTTTATTATCACTGCTGTAGATCTCATACAAAGTGCAGAATACTGTGGGTTAAATAGTTCAGTGGCATCCAGTTCAGTTTAGCCGCCCACCTCTTCAGCTCAGCTGTGACTTGTGTACTGAGCTGAAGCACCACCCACTCAAGCAGACAGCAGAAGTGCATTTGTTTCAGTGCCGGCACTGAATCAAATAACCTGCATGACCGAAGTAAAAGCCAAGTTCAGCATAAATTTAAAACGTGGCTAATACTCGAGTATATATACTCGAGTATATAAAAATAAGGGCCAACATTATGCTGTATAGTTCTGTGATCTACAACAATTTATAAGAACATATCCTGACATTAGAGGAAAAATTAAGACTACAGAAAAAGGGTGTTTGCCTTGCACGCAGCTGACCCAGAACTAAGCTCAGTTCAATTCCCTGCATCCCATATGGTCCCCCAAGCCTGCCAGGAGCAATTTCTTAGTGCGGAGTCAGGAGTAACTCCTGAGCGCTGGGGTGTGGCCCAACCCACCCAAAGGCAAATTAATAATTAAGATCTACCATATAACTAGAAAATTCATGTAATAGTATCCAAAGTTTTATGGTAATTTTTTTCTAATATAAAATAATTTTATTATAATATAATATGATAATATAGTAATATAATAATTTTCCTAACAAAATATCTAATCCCCTCAAGTTTGATTTTTGGGTCATAATGGAAATTATGAAACACTGAAATAACACTTAAACAAAATAAAAAGCATTTGAATTATGAATTGGAATAGAAATTTTGTTTCATTCTTGTACGAATATATTTTTGACATAGCATTAATTTACAAGAATATTTACGTGATTTAGGGATAAGATATTATCACATATCTATCCACTAATATGCCAATATGCTTTCATAACATTATATTGCACCACTGGTTCCATGGAACACATATGTATTTTAGACTTGAATCACATATAAACTATGAAACTCAGATGCTTGATATTAATTTTGCTTTTTCCATTATATCATACAGCATATGATTATTATAGCATATCAAAGCATACAGATTAGAAAGTTGTCCTGCTATCTCAGTCCTATTTTATCATGGAAAGAGGAAATGAAAATAGAATTCAACTTCTTATCAAATAAAGTAATACATATTTATGAATTATTGTGATGAGTCAATGCAGAACTGTTTTAGATTGAGCTTCTCAGAATATCAATATTAACAGGTAATTTTTTGTGTGGTAATTGTCTGACTAGTGTATATATTTGTGTTGTCAGTTACCCACAGATCTAAAGAGGGGTTTGAGAGGTAAATAATTCTAATTTCAATAATTGAAGCCTAACAGTTAACATTTATTGAACACGTCCCAGGAAAAGAGAAAAATGACTTTTACCAGTCTGAGATTTCCTTAATAAGTTCTTGTCAGAAGATAAAAGTCCTCAATAAAGTTGTGACTGATTATTTTCACAGCACTCAGAAGAAAGTGAAACTTTAAATCACAGTAAGGATAAAGAGAGTTTTTCACAGGAGCAGAGTTGGTAATTCAAATTTCTAATTATTTTCACCTAATAAAGTCTCTCTTCTCCTGTATGAAAGTTTCTATTAAATAATGGCTGAGAATAAAATGACAGCAATATACCTCATTTTTCCTTACCTGTGCTGAGAAAGAAGAGTAGTACAAGGTAATGCCTGAAAGCATCCTATTTGATGTAGCAATTTTTCTCCTGAAATCAGTTTCTACTTAAAGTTAGCTATAGTTATCATTTTTTCTGTCATGTATTGTTAAATGCTGAAAAAGCACCTCTTTCCTAGTTGCTGAAAAATAAAGTAAGCCTTTCTTCTTTGCTTCTCCTCTTTGAAAGCAGTAAGTTCTGCAAAAAAAAAAAAAAAAATGTATATGAGCTTTGGGCTGAGCAAAAATGCAATCTCAGTGGTTTAGTAATAAAATTGATAGTTTTGAAAATAAAATAAAATTCTATGTGGCAAATCAATATGTGGCAAAGTATTCCCAGGATAAATGTAAATTGTTTCTGGAGTTATTCCATGTGTTGATTTAAAAGGCGACTCATTTTGTTTTTATTTTAATATAAAAAATATACTTTGGTGTGTTTACTAGAAAACCTGATGCTCAAAGAAACATTTAAAAAGAAGATATTTTTCTTCTTGAAAAAAAGTAAAATTAAGTAAAATGTGCAAACTCATTACTGTAGTATAGCTTGCTGTTTGAGGCTGAGTGGAGGCCCCAGAAGACAATGATTAGCTCATTCTTTTAATGAGTTTATTTTTAAGAGGCTTCCTCATTTTCCACTATCATACTTGCAGTTTCTTTTTTTCAAGTTGTAATAATGTAAAATAAGCAACTTAAGCAGGCAGGGATACAAAAAATGAGGTACAAAATTGTATTTTTTTAAATGTCTACATTTCTGAAGTATAAATGGAGATATATTATTATAAAAATTTTATTTGAAAAGTGAAACTATTGTTCATTAATTTTCAAACATAGAAAAATATTATTCTTATGTGTTATGTGTTTGCATTTTCCTTAATTAAATTTTACATATGTTATTTTCTAAGTCATTTCAGTGACTATACACTGAAAAAGAAAAGAAGTAAATTAAAGTTTTAGATGAATGCTTTGGAAGTTTTTTTTTTTTTTTTTTTTTTTTTTTGGTTTTTGGGCCACACCCAGTGACGCTCAGGGGTTACTCCTGGCTATGCGCTCAGAAGTCGCCCCTGGCTGGCCTGGGGGACCATATGGGGCATGGGGGATTGAACCGCAGTCCGTCCAAGGCTAGCGCGGTAAGGCAGGCACCTTACCTTCAGTGCCACCGCCCGGCCCCGGAAGTTGTTGTTTTTTTAATCTTAATTTAAACACTGTGATTACAAATATGATTGCTGTTGTGTGATTTCCGTCATGTAAAGAACACCCCCCTTCACCAGTGCAACATTCCCACCACCAATGTCCCAAACCTCCCTCCACCCCACCCCACCCACACCTGTACTCAGTTTTTCTCCTTCCCTCATTCATTCACATTGTTGGGATGGTTCTCAATGTAGTGATTTCTGTAACAGTACTCATCACTCTTTGTGGTGACCTTCATGTCATGAGCTGCATCTTACAGCCCTCATCTCTTTTGTCGCTGAAAATTATTGCAAGAATGTCTTTCTTTTTTCTTAAAACCCATACACTTGGAAGTTTTAGTAGACATAAATAAATTATATTAAAGTACAAGAGCTGAGAGCTAGGACAGTGGGTAAGTCACTTGCCTTATATTCAGAGAGCCAAGACTTCATCCTTAGTATGTTAATTAGTGGTACACTGAGCCCTACTAGGAGTTATTTCTCAGTTTATAATCAAGAAAAATCCCAGATACCAGCCAAGTGTGACCCAAAAATTAGTAAAATCTTGCATCTTACTAACATTAATGTATTTAGTTATTTAAAAGTAAATGATTAGGGACCCGGGAGATAGCATGGAGGTAAGGCGTTTGCCTTACATGCAAAAGGTCATCAGTTCGAATCCCGGTGCCCCATATGGTCCCCCGAGCCTGCCAGGAGCAATTTCTGAGCATGGAGCCAGGAGTAACCCCTGAGCACTGCCCAGTGTGACCCAAAAACCAAAAAAAAAATGTAAATGATTAAAGTTTAACATTTCTTTTGGGGGAAGGAACCACATTTACAAGTGTTCACTCCCAGCAGGATCTAGTATGTTAGATAAAACCTGGGTTAGTGAAATACAAGGGAGGTCACCCTGCTTTCTTTATTATCACTTCATCCCTCAAATTTAATATTTCTTAGTATTTAACATAATCCATAAAATATATATCATTGAAAATATGAAACTATTTTGCTATTTGAAAATATCATCTAGAAGACGTTCTCATCTTATATTGAGAAGCATAGAAAGCTTTTCTCTTATTCTTACAATTTCAAAAAATGAGGCAATTTTAGATAAGATATAAACCATTTCCATTTCTAGAATTCATCAGAAAACTAAGGTTGAAAAGGAAATTAACATGAAATCTCCAGAAAGACAGGAGCCTGCAGGGAGATAGTGAGCCTGAGTATTTGTATGCTTGAGCCATGCTGCAAAACATCATGTAAGCTAATAAGAAGATTAAGGCAGCAACCTAATGAATTGCTCAAGGCCAATTGTTGGCTAGCATAGAGGCATTTGGCACAGAGGGATTTCGTTTGCAGGCTTTACTTCTCAGAGAAAAATGACTTTTATTTCTTTGGAAAGTTCCTCTCATGATGGCTGGTAATGGATATCAAACAGGATAATCTCTATTTTATTTAGGGAACACAGAGTAGGAGAATAAGAATTAAAATTTTATATGTGTAGTGAATTCTTCACTGTTAAGGAGTGGTGAATAAAGAGAGAAAAATAAAAATGTTTACTAGGAGGAGAGGCAGGAATATATTACATTAGCATTCCAACTGAAAAACAGCAGAGATGTGTTAGAAGTTCCTAACACTGGGCAAGAGGGATAGCATAGCAGAAGGGCATTTGCCTTGCATGCGGACAACCCTGATGGAGTCCGATTTGATTCCAATATGGTCCCCTGGGCCTGCCAGGAGCGACTTATGAGCGCAGAGCCAGGAGTATATCTGAGCGATGCCAAGGTCCAAAACCCAGACTACCAAGAAACTGAACCATTTTATTGTGCTCCCCCACCCCATTCTGCCAAAGACTAAAGTGAGTAAGAAGATGCATTTTTTTCCTTGAGTTTATGCATTTATACATTCATGGTAACAGCTTGAAGACTGGCAAGTGGTAATTTCTTTATGAGAAGCAATACAAACGAAATATGTGAAAGGCAGAATTGATCAAAGAGAAAAAGGAAGAGTATTTTGATAAAATTCTTAAGCAAAGTGGCTTACAGATTACAATTTCTTTTACAAAGGAGGTGATACCCAATTATATTCAGATATCTCCCCTAAGTTCTTAGTAAACCTTGTAATTCTGGGAATTAAATCTGAAGTTTCTGCATGTGAAGTATGTATTCCAATACTTTGAACAATCACTCAGCCTATAGTTAACAGGTTAAACACAAGATGACATAAACTTAGGTAGCACAAAATAGACATAAGAAGAATATGGCATTGTCCTGCATTTAAGGTGATGCTAATATGAAACTCTATACTCACATGTAATGTAGAAAATCAAAGAGTAATAAACATAAAATGTCATGATAAAGACCTAGAAAGTTAGTTTTTCACCATCAAACATGCTATCTAATATCTAATTTAGTTAATCAAATCTTCAAGAATGAAAACAAAGAATATCTTAATTGTTTAATTAATAAAGTTAATAAGGGACGGGAGAGATAGCACAACGGTAAGGCATTTACCTTGCATGCAGTTGACCCAGGACAGACCTGATTCAATTTCTGGCATCCCATATGGTCCCCCGAGCTTGCCAGGAGTGATTTCTGAGCACAGAGCACTGGGCTTAGATTTCTAAACCCTGAGCATCACCAGGTGTGGCCCCAAAATCAATTAAAAATAAATAAATAGGGGTGGGTGGTGGCGCTAGAGGTAAGGTGCCTGCCTTGCCTACTGTAGCCTAGGATGGACCACGGTTCAGAGTAACCCTTGAGCGTCACCGGGTGTGGCCCAAAAACAAAACAAACAAAAAAACACACACAAAAAAACCCATAAATAAATCTTAAAAAAGAAAGTTAGATAAATAATAAAAATGTAGTAACGAGACCAAAAAAATCCACCAGACTTTGAAAGACTATTTTAGTCATCAGAAATAAAATAAAAGTAAGTTTAGACAGTTGTTGAATCACCGTGAAATAGAAAATTGTTCATGACTGAGTACAATGTACAATAGTACAATAGTAGAATGTTTGAGTTCCTATGCTTTACTACTGTCCACTGCTCTTCATCAATGTACCCAATTCTTCTGCTCCCCCCCCACCCCAACCTGCTTCTTTGGTAGACACTTTTTTTTGTTTTCCTTTTAGAAACTGTTATGTGCATTACTGTTACTGAAAGGGTATCATGCATATCATTTTTCCTCTTTCAACACTTATTTCTTGTCCAGAGTGATCACTTCCCAATATCATTGTGTTAGAGAGCCTGTCTCTGCTGGAGACTGAATCTGGTTGGGAGATTATAAGATAAGCATCCTGGCACTGTACTTATTGGTCTGGCCCTATATTTTATATTCTTCTAAAAAATTGTATCCACAATTTTGTCATTTGTGAGATTTTTACTTGTTTGAGAGAGTCACACTCAGTAGTATTCAAGGCTTACTTTGGCTCTGCATGTAGAGGGACTTGACAGTTTTGGGGAGCCATCTGGTGCTCCTGGTATCAAACCTGGGTTAGCAGTGTGAAAAGCAAATGCCTTCACCATATTATTATTTATATTATTGATTGATATTATATATTTGTTGATCTGGCTCCTAAATTTAAATACATTTTAAGAGAATAAGAGTTACATCCTGAAAAGTACACCTGTAGAGATCTCTGAACACAGAACCAGGAGTAATCCTCAAGCATAACAGGGTGTGGCAAAAAAGCCACTTCATAAAGGGGTTTACAATATTGTTTATAATTGGTATATTTATATCCTCTTTGGGATGAGACTTACGACACCTCTGAGACATATCAAGAAGCTTATATCATGACTGTTCCTTCATAAGTACCTCTTCCCTCAAAGAAGATGCAGTATTTTTTGAAAGGCTAGCTTCTCTCTTCATTATATAATCATTGAATAAACATTTTCCTGCTTTAACTTATTTTTTCTAATCTGAATAATTTTGAGTGTTTGCCAAAGGGACTCAAATTCTAGCAATTTTCAGTCTGTTAGGTAGTTAAAAATGATATTGGGTTGAGTTAGGAGGTCACAAGCAAGAACAATGGTAAACAAAATAGTGCTTAGCAATAGCCTCCAGTGTTGAGCCAACCCAAATTTACAATACTGATTACACTCAAAAACTTTAAAGATGTTTATTGAACTCTGTGGGGTACCGCCATTGATAAAGCAAGGACAAATGCTGGTCAGCCTCAAGTAACTACCGATTGAACATTAATTCTATACATAATAATTTTTTATTACAACATATCAAAAATCTTATTCGTAAGCACCATGGCATTTTTATTTGCTTTGTCAGACTCTAAGATACTAGGATATCTACACTGATTTAGGTATGAGTACAAATTAGGAGAAAGTAGAATATCTGTGAGATAAAGAGATGAGACAAAGGTAGTGCTGTTCCTCTATTGGACATCCCAGTTTTGTTGGACATTCTTTAAATTTTTACATTTTTATGTAAATACTTTGTTTTAGCACCAGAGTAATAGTACAATTCATGCATGCATCCCATCTGGGTTATTATAGTCCCCTGAGCATACCAGGAGTGATACTTAAACATAGAGCCAGAAGTACATCCCGAGTACAGCTGGGTATAGCTCAAAAATTAATAATAATAATAATAATAATAATAATAATAAACTTGCCTTCAATTCTATATACCTGTGTGGAAGAGATAGGGGCATTATGACATGCAGCATTGTGAGGTCATATTTCATGGTTGTGATATCAGAATGGACATTATTTTTTGCACCACTGTGACATCATAAATCATGATTTTGAATTCAGAATGGACATTATGGCGCTACTATTGTGATATCATTCATTTATGATTGTGATATGAAATGGGTAGTATGAAGTGCAATATTTTGTCATCATAATCCATGACTCTGACATCATAATGAATGGGAATGATGTCAGTGTGAAGTAAAAATTCAGGATTGCAATGTCACAATGGAACTGATTTGCACACCATGATGAGGATATCATTCATGTTTGTGACACCATTAATTCCAATTATGATGTGTTTAAATGATGAAGTCACAGTTGACATTATGATGCATATAAATATGATGCCATAATTGAGAATTGTGTTATCACAATGGACATTATGACACACAGCATTGTGTCATCATATTTTGTGGTCGTGACGTCAGGGTGAACATTATTTTGTGCAGCACTATGACATCATAATTCATGATTGTGAATTCAGAATGAACATTAAGGTGCTCATAATTGTGAAATTTAATGCATAATTGTGATATCACAATCAATGGGGCACATTATAATGTCTGTTGTGAAGTCACAAACATGAATTTGAGGTCATAATAGTGCATGCCATAATGTTCATTCTAACTTCAGAATCACGAATTATTATGTCACAGTTGTGCACGTCATCATAACGTCCATTGTGACATCACAGTAAATTGCAATTACGAAGTCATAATGATGAGAACCATGGCATCTATTCTGACTTCAAAATCACAAATGATGATGTCACAGTAGTTTCCGAGATAATGTCCATTCTGACATTACAACAACAAAATATGATGTCACAATCATGCATGCCATAATGTCCACTGTGACTTCATTGTTTAGGCACATCATAGTTGGATTTTGTGACTTCACAATCATGAATCTCATCATGGTGGTCATTTAGCTCCATTGTGACATCACAATCATTAATTTTCACCTCACTTTGATGTCACACTCATGCATATTACATCACAATGGTGCACACCATAATGTCCATTGTGGGGTCACATTCATTAATAATAATGTCAAAATGGTGAGCGCCATAATATCCACTGTGACTTCATAAACATGTATTATATCACAGTGGTGTGCAAAATAATGACCATTCTGACCTCAGAACCACAAAATCGTAATGTCTATTGTGATGTCAACATTTTGAATTATGATGACACAATTGTGTGCATTATAATTTCACTGTTACTTTATTGCGTATGTGCAACATTATTGGATTTTGTGCATGTAGGATGAACTGTTTTGATCAGTGGCATAAATATGATCAGTCCCTTAAGTACTTCCAAGAATGATTCCTCAGAACAAACTCAGAAATAATGTCTGAGGAGCATTGAGTATGCTCTACTCTCCAATATCACCCTAAAAAGCAAACTGAAACAAACTCTCCTTGCTCTCTAGGAAATCTTCCTTGAGAAAGTGTAAGAACCAGAGATTGGGGCCATGTGCCTCAATAAATGTTTAAAGTTTTATCTTGAAAAGCATTTTTCAAACATATATATTTTTGTATTTTTAAGTTAAAGTCCAACTTATTTTTAATAAGGTCATTAATTTATACAGCTGCTTGTGTTTTGATGTGTGTACAGTTTTATATAATTTCAAAGTATTTGCTACTATAAAACAAACATCCAAATTCTAAGGAACATTCTAGTAACATAACAATTAGCACAAACTATTGTAAAGTTTCCAATGTTAATAGGAAGTCATCAGAGAAATGTGTGATCAATAGAACAGAAAGGCAATATTTCAACATCTTCTGAATTTAGAAAAAAATAATTTAATAAATCATTAATATCAAATAGGTACATGTCCATTTTCTTTAATAATTTATTGTTTATTTTTTGTTTATATAACACATATGAGAGATATGTTACACACATGAAACATATGTATAGTATAACAAATTACAAATAGAATGTGTAACTGACATCATGTTAACAAATTTGCCATAAAATCAGACAAGTTAAGAAAGAAACTGGTTCTAAGTTTTGTTTTTCAGAAGTGTTCATAGTGAATTGTGTACCCATGAAAAAATTTTTCACAGAAAATATTATAAAACTGTAACTCATAGTGACTGATTATTTTTAACGATAGAAATAAACAAGATACAAGCACCAAGCTGAAAAGTTACCAATGCACACACTTGGAAAAATAGGAGTTAGATGTAGTATAATAGCTGTGCATTATAAACAAAATAACAAGATTGGTATTGCTAAGTTTTTCTCTGATATGAAAAGCATCACAGCATAAATAAATACATTTGGAGAAGGGAACACATGCTGATCATAGAAGAAAAGTTTATTTATAAATTGGAACAAAAGATGCAGGAAATTACTATTGGGATAACTGCTGCAGGCAAAAATCTTCACTGAGAAATGTTACAATCAATTTTGTAAACTGCAAGAAAAAAGCTATTTGAATAGAATCATAATATTCTCTCAAATTATTAATTGGATTGTGATCTTAGCATATGTTCATAAATCCTCTACTACCCTACCTTGCAGGCAGTATAGTTTAATTTCCTCCTATTGAGCATGGACTGGACTTAGGATTCTACTTCTAACAAATACCTTCTGGCAAGAAAAAGATTACAGAATTTTTTTTAGGACCAAGAAGATAACTCAGGCATCAAAGACACCTGCTTTCATACACAATAGAAAGGGAGTGCAGTTACAGAAGAGAAGGAACCATTATGACAATGATAGTCGGCTCTGATCACTCAGGACAAGAATTGGGTGCTTAAAGGAGTTAAAGTAATAGCATGTTACCTTTTCAGTAAAAGTATTGCAAACTACAGTGCCTAAAGAGATACAGAAAGATATATAGAAACACAGAAGAGAGAGACAGAGACAGAGAAAGAGAGAAAAATATCTGCCAAGTAAACCAGGCAGTAGAGAGAGAGAGCAAGAGGGAAACTCCGGATATTGGTGGTGGAAAATGTGCATTGGGGAAATGTATTGTACATTATGCAACTAAAATTCAATCATAAATACTTTTGTATTTGTATATGAACAACTTTGTTATCACTGTTTAAGTAAAGTAATAAACAATTACCAAACAAAATTAATAGTGCTATAGGATTCACAAATGAACTTATAATTGAAATGTATTGTACACACAGGTGAAAACATATTTGTAAGGATAATACACATATTCAATGCTTTGCTATAATTTAGAAGAAATCAAGCTAAAGTTTTGGCAATGATCCCCCCCCCCAAAGAAACACAAATATTTTCTTCCCATAATAATAGGAATGGCATGGCTAGTGTTTATCTGAGTCAGGAGGATATGATGTTTGATGTATGTGCTCTTGTAAGGTTGATTTATAAAAAGACCTTGTTCTCATGTGTCACAGAAATCACTACTGTATTTGTAGCATTACTATGAAGAAAGAGCGGCATTCTGTGAGTAAGTCTAGGAAAAAAAACAAAAGAATATTAGAAAAGATGAAAAGTTGGAATGCATTTTATAAACATATTTGACTTGTATTGAGGTAATTCTGAAAAAAAATAAAGTTCTGAAAAATGCCAAGACTTTCAGAATCAATTATAGTAAATAAATCTTCAAAATACTTTTTTTTTTTGGTCTCACCTGGCAGTGCTCAGGGGTTACTCCTGGCTCAGTGCTCAGAAATTGCTCCTGGCAGGCACAGGGGACCATATGGGGCACCGGGATTCGAACCGATGACCTTTTGCATGAAAGGCAAACGCCTTACCTCCATGCTATCTCCCGGGCCCCTCTTCAAAATACTTTTAAATGAATGACACTAATAGCTAATTTATGATGACAGTGTACCACATTTTATATCAAAACACTCAGCAAATAATATTTTATGATATTATGCTTTCAGTTCTTAAATATTATATTATAACTAATTATACAATGCATAAATTATGAAAATGTTATATGGGAACATCTCCCAAATGCAATGCTATTCCTGTTTTCCTGTAAATTCTCTTTGTCAGAGCAACCTGTACCTTCGAGATCACACCTGGTAGTGCTCAAGGGATGCACCAATGATGTTGAAGGTACCTTGTCATGCAGAAAATTGAACTTGGATCAGCTTCCTGCCAGGCAAGTACCTTAACCACTCTATTATCCTCCAGTTCCTAAATAATGTAACTATTTTTTGTTACACAAAAGTTTGTGTATAGTTTATTAGAGTTCCTTTATATCTCGGTTGTTTAAACATGCCCTGGAAATAGCTTCCAACTTATGCTCTAATATCTAAATATTATTTATTATATGTATATATCATTATATCATAGTTTAATCAGTCTACTTTGCATGGCTGTTTGGTTTGATTGCAACATTAAAAAAAACAGTTTTCTATAGTTTTAGGAACATTTGTTCATCACTAATTCCAAGAAGGGGGTATTCTGAATGATAAAATACTTTGTATGTACAGTTTTGTTTTATTTTTCCAAATTATTTTCAGTAAATTGTCATTTCTCAATTCACCCTGGGAAATGTGCTTGTCATACCTGCAGAAAGTGTCTGGGAAAAAAAATTTTGTTTTTTTGGTTTTTTGGGCCACAACCGGTGACGCTCAGGGGTAACTCCTGGCTATTCGCCCAGAAATCTCTCCTGGCAGGCACGGGGGACCATATGGGGAACTGGGGGATCGAACCGCGGTTCGTCCTAGGTTAGCGCAGGCAAGGCAGGCACCTTACCTCCAGCGCCACCACCCGGCCCTGGAAAATTTTAATATGAAAGAGAGTATTTAGTTGTAGCTTTAACTGCAGTTCTCTAATTATCAATATTAGGTGATTAATCATATTCTCTATGAGATTCATAATTTGTTATATATTAAAAGGATATTATTCTATCTATAAATGTTGCAGATATTCCTTAATTTTATTCAGCTGTTGATTTTCCTTACATATTATCATTGTGTAAAGCATTTAAACTTAAGATTTTCAATGAAACATTATTTTTTTTTTTTGGTTTTTGGGCCACATCCAGTGACACTCAGGGATTACTCCTGACTATGCGCTCAGAAGTTGCTCCTGGCTTGGGGGGCCATATGGGAAACTGGGGGATTGAACTGCGGTCAGCCCTAGGTTAGCGCAGCAAGGCAGACACCTTACCTCCAGCGCCACCGCCCGGCCCCAATAAAACATTTTTATAGTTTGAATTTTGAGATACTAAGGTAAAGCTGTTTTGTTCAAATAAAAGTCTTATTCATTCATTCTATTGTTGGTGTTTCATCATTTATTATTACTACATTTATATCTGATTGGAAATTTTTATGATGAATTTTATAGCTATGGGTGCAATTTCACTACTATAAAATTGGTAAGTGTTTTAACCTTTATTGTAATCTGTATTGGGACTAGAACTATAGATCAGTAGGTAAGTCATTTCCTTTGAACACTGCTAATCCTTTGATCCTTGACATCACATATGGTTCCCTGGGACCCTTGGAAATAATCCCTGAGTAGAGGCAGGAGTAAGCCATATCACAGCTGGTGTGGGCCAAAAACAACAAACAAAATATCTATCTTAAGCTGTGTTTAAATGTGAAAATTTCTGTATAAGATATTTCTAATGCAGGCTTATAACTTGATTTTCTATTTTATTACTACAGATTTTATTCCTCTCTATCCAATTGTCCTTTTTGTGTGTGTGTGTGTGTGTGTCCTTTCTTAGTGTCAGATCACAGAATTTTAATATGCCTATATATTTATTTCAGGTAAGGATGGCATTTCTTTCTTTTTTCTGTTTAGACTTGTCTAGTTAGTTTACCAGCATATTTTCTAAATGAATAATATTGTCAACTTGTCTCCAGATTTATACAAAAAAGAATCTCATTAAAAGATGCATTCTAATTTGTAGAGAAATGTCATCATTATAATGCTACACCAATTTATTTATAAATAAAATGATATTTATCCATTTGCTCAAGTTGACTTTGTACCTCACTAATAAATTATTAAAAATTTTGAGGCTACTATGCAGATTACTCCAGGCAGGCTCGGGAGACCATATGGGATGCCGGGATACAAACCACCATATTTCTGCATGCAAGGCAAACCCTTAACCTCCAAGCTATCTCTCCATCCCCAAGGCCCAGTTTTTATTCCCAACACCACAGGTTCCTAAACACCTCCAGGAACCCTGAACACTTTAGAGTGTGACCTAAAACTAAAATAAGTAAGAAAACTTTTCGGGTGAGGATGTGGTGTGTGGGAGGGGATCAGAGCCAAGATTGAACCCAGGACTGGTGTTGTGGCACCTTCTAGGGTATGTGTTCCATTCACCCCCACTTAGCAATTACTCTCAGGGTCTGCCAAGAGCCTTTGCCCAGAAGGTGATCCCTGGGGAAGCCTCTGTCCTGACCAGACTATCTCTAGTCTCTCCTTTTTCTCTTTTATTTTCCTGCTAATGTTGTGTGTCCCAGGCCAGTCTCCAAGCGCTTCCATAGATGTTGAGGGCGAGGAGTGAACTCCGAATTGGGGACCCTGGAGAGAAGAAAGCCAGGGAGAAGGGAAGTGGGGAGGATGCTCAGACCAAGAAGGTGGTCGCCCCGTCCCCCATCCCCCCATCCCTAAACACCCCCTCTGCTTTGGGCCAGCTTCCAGGGAGGGAAACAGGGAGGAAGGACTTTGGCGATTAAGAGACGGATTGTCAGGGCCAGGGCAGGGGACATGCCCCCTAGGTGACATTTTCTCGCATTGTGTCCTCCAAACAAAAACAAGTCTTATTTGAGGAGCCCCAGCCTGGCGGGATGGGAGGCTGCAGGGACCCAGTGGAATCTTGGCTCCAGGGAAGGGCGATTACTCATCAAAGGCCGTGCATTCTGCGCATCCCTCTGCACCCACCCCCAGCCCCGAGAGTACAGGGTAGGGCCTGCAGGACTTTGGGGGGTTGCAGAGGAGCCCCCTGCTGGCTGCCTGGAGGAGGGGAGGCGCGGGGAACAGAAGGGCTAAGCTCCTGGGAGACCAAAAACCAAGCAAGGATAAAAAATAAGAAACTTATATATAAACTTAAAAAATTAGAATTATTCTTTATCTTTTTTATTAATTTTAAAAGTGATTTATATTTTATTTAGTTCCTTAACTGACTATAGACATAAGTAGCATTATATTTTGTTCTTCATATGATATCAATCACTTAAAAACACTTTTATGGAGTTGGCCAGGACATATTTTCTTCATGTCCAGCTAGGGTAGTCCCCTTAGCACTCCATAAGATCCCCGAATTCCCCAACAGTGATGCCGAGAACAGAGTCATTTGTAAGCCCTAAATAGTGCCAAGTCTTCACCTAATACTAAAAAAATATATTATTTTCACATATTTAGGCCCATGGTTTTCTCTGTTCTGACTAATTTGCTTTATCTTTTCAATAAGTATTAAATAATGGGAAGATTTTTTTTTTTTTTGCCTTAAACTGAGACATGTATCAGATAGAAGGAAGTAGGAAGTGTATCAAAAGCGCACAAGGGTATAGGTACAGATCTAGGACACTTTGGTGGTAGTAGAAAGAGATAACAAGAATACACTGTTTATTCTGATAAGTAAAGAAAGTGTGGAGGGAAGAACTGACAGGGATTGAGGGTTAAGGGCACTTTGATAGAAGTGATATGTAGTAAGTTCATATATATGCACTTAAAATATTGTAATTATACTACTGAAATTATTTTTTATTGATTTTGACTGAATAAATATTAATGTGGGTAAAGAGTCTGCATGCAGCTGACCCATGTTTGAATCTTGGCACTACTGTGGCAGTAACACTGGAGTAAAGATTGAAAACAGCCATGAGAACAGCTGAGTGTGATCCAAAAATCAAACAAAAATTGCTGATATTTTAAGGAAGAATTATATTTATTAAAAAAAATCTATTACATAAATACTTCTGTATAAAATATCACCAGATTTGTGTATATATATATATTCTTTCATTATTGATCTCTTTACACACTTAAAATATTTTCTAATTGATACTAAGTTTTGTCATAATTATACATTTAATGAAACTATAGAGTTTTTAATTTAGTAATTAAAATTTATTAAAATATAGTAATTCCAGTCCTTCTACCATTTATTATTGTAATTTTCTTTTATTTTTTTCGGGGGGTGACATTGGCAGCACTCAGGGGTTACTTCTGGCTCTACACTCAGAAATCACTTCTGGCAGGCTCGGGGGACTATATGGGATGTTCGGATTTGAGTCACTGATTTTCTGCATGCAAGGCAAACACCCTACTTCCATGCTATCTCTTGGCCTCTTTAATTTTATTTTTATACGTGTATTTCTTAATTTATTTTGAAAGTATTTTGGGCCCCAAAGCATGATATTATAATTATAGCTTCTAAATTTTCCAGGACAAATATTGAACAATTTCTTTCCTTTTTATATTGCAGCTAAAATTTACAATATTAGAATGATTTGTACTAGAAAAATAACAAATGCCTAACAATTGCAGTTTATTAACTGTGTGCCTCACACTTTACTAGACTTCTCTTCTAATTACTCTAGCAACATAAGCTGTTATTTTCCTTATCTTACAGATAAGAGAACTAAAGCACAGCTGTAGTTTTTTAATATATTCAAAAAGAAAGACTCCAGGAACATCACTGCGAATTTGCTTTGTTTATTTCCACTTGGATTACCACGTTAGAAATTTGTGTTCTATGAAACTGTAGTCTGTAACTTGAGAATTCCACAAATTATGCAACTATTCCTGCTTATTATGTTTCAAAGGAATTACTGTCTCTGATTTATCAGTGCTAGGTAATTTTTTTTACCTAGTCTTTTCTTGTTTGTTTTAGGCAACTGCAGAGATAAAAAAGAAATGTAGCATTGTACTTTGCCATTTTAAAACAAATGGAAAAGTTTCACTTTCTTATAATAACAAATTCAAAGTGAGAATTCAACCTGGATTGCTTTATTCTAAAGGCCTTGTTCTTTTCACTCTACCATATATTGTCCTGAGAATAAAATAAAATAACTCTCTGATAAGAGAGCCACATCAAAGCAGCATATGAGTCATGACTTTGAACCATGTGACATACAATTATACTTACCTGTTTATCTGTTCCTACACTTTCAAATACAGAATAAATTTTATGTGCACTTCCAAAAGCAATTTTATTGCTTGTCCCATATTATTCTATCCAGTTCAACATGCCAGAGTAAGATATTAGGCCAAATTTAGGGAGTGGAGGTTAGATACTGGACAGAAAACCAGACAAGAACTAGTATCCTTCATGTTGTCTCCAATTATCTGTAGCCTTGAAAGTATGCTCAGTATTTTCAGGCAGACAATGTACATAGAAAATAAAGGAATATAGGGGCCTAACTGATAGCACAGCAGTAGGGCATTTACATTGCACGCAACCCAACTGGGGCAGACCTGGGTTCTATTTGATATTCTATATGGTACCTTGAGACTGGCAGGAGGTATTTCTGAGTGCAGAGCCAGGAGCAACCCCTGTGGGCTGTCAGATGTAAACCAAGCCCCACCCCCAAAAGAATCCCTCCCTCCCCCAATGTAAACAATGTACACAATAATAATTATTAAAATAATAAAAGTATAAGACCATTTTCTTGACAGTGCAATGAGCTTAAAGAATGTTATCCCATAACTCAAAATGAGAAAAAAATAAAACATTTTTAACATTTTTCATAGATTTATCATAAAGTCAAGAACAAGGTCTGTGGGGTCGAAAGTATCACAACATATCTACATCCAAGTAATGTCAGATCAAGTTAGTAAAATATCCCCCAAAATGACAGAAAATGACAGCCCTCTATCCTTACACTCAGCATTTCTGGAATCTAACTTCCCTAGAAAATTCTGCTCAGGTAAGGCAAAAGACATAGGTTAGAATTATTCATGCACATAAAAGTAAGAAAGTACTTTTAAAGATTTAATAAAAAACAATGTATAATATTTTGATTATCTTATTCCTAACTCATACACTTGATAAATGTTCAAAAATAATATCAAGGTTTCAATGACTTTAAGTTGTAAATAGCATAAGTAATTAACATAAATGTTATAATTAATAAAAGGGAAAATTGTCATATAATATAAAGTGCTATATCTACCTATGTGTGTAGAGTGTGAAAGAAACCTGATTTATATTTGTTGCAAATGTACATTTTGAAATATAGTCCAACGACACTATTTTCCTTACAAATAATACTAAATTGGGCCAGAAAGATAGTATGGAGGTAGGGTATTTGCCCTGCATGCAAAAGGACAGTGGCTTGAATACTGGCATCCCATATGGTCCTCAGAGCCTGCCAGGAGTGATTTTTGAGTATAAAGCCAGGAACAAAATCTGGGCACTGCTGGGTATGACTCAAAAACAACAATTAAAAAAACAATCAAAAAATTAAATTGGCTTAAAAAGAGAGTTATAGAATGGTCAATTAAAATTATTGATAACAGAGAAGCATGGAAAATAAGCAAAATGAATGAAGAGCAAGGATTACAGAAAACAGGCCAGATAGAAATATATTTAGCTAGATTAGCCACTTTATTATTATTGGTCTATAAACATGAATGTAAAGACAGAAATAGATAAGTACACAGTCTGCTACAGGAAACAATTGAAGGCATTTTCTAAAATATCAAGAACAAAAGCAAGGGTAGACTTTTCTCACTATTCTGTTCTAGCTAGTCAGAAAAATTGAGATGTAAAGAAGTAACATGCATTTAAATTAGAAACAGAGGTAAAATTGTCACTATTTACAGATTACTTGATTCTATTTGTAGAAATCCCAAAAATTCCATCAAAGTTTTTCCAAATTTAAGTTTCAAGAATAGTCAATATATACAAATATACTAAGTTCTACTGCATTGCTATAAATATATGGTATACAATTTAAAAGGCATATCTTGAAACAAATCCCATTTTTATTTATTTTTAAAGAAAAACAGGCTTTATTCAGAGTTACTGAGGAATCATGAGAGGATAAAAAAAGAGAGAGTAGTGAAAGTGTAGGTTTCCTTAAAGGTGGAATGAACCCAGGTACATGTCCCAGAATTAAATAATAAAAAAGTACATCTCAAAAGGTGATGCAGGAGATAATTGATGTATATACCATATGCATGAACTGGCAATTCACACATGCAACAATCCCATTTATAATTGTATGTATGAACCTGTGGCTAAATTAGTGGAGACAATTATGTAGGACTAATGTTCTGGCCAAAATAAAGTGATGCTATCTCAGCAAAGTAGCGTCAAGTACTAAATTGAATTGTAAGATATTTTCACATATATTATAACTATAATTTCATTGACTATCATTTTTTCTTTTTATATTTGGGCAGTATTTGGCCATTCTCAGGGCTTAGTCATGACACTGCATGAAAGGATCATTCCTATTTCCTCTTGCTTTGTGGCAAAAAGATTCTTAAAGTAAACTGTACTTGTTCTTAGGATTTCTGTAGTTTCTTTTGTGACATCACCCTTTCATTTCTTATTTGGAAATTTTTCTCTCTTTCTTTTGAGTCTTGCTAATGATCTTTATGTTTATTTTAAAAAACCTACTAAAATAAAAGTTTGTTGAAGTTATTTTTCCCAGAAGTGACTCATGGATGGATTTTTGAATATATAAGCTCTCTACTTACTCGGGATTTAATTTGAAGCTCTCTAATTGCCTGGAATTCAACTTCATCAGACTCACTTATACTTCCCAAAGCATTAGGAAAATTTAAATATAATCATGTAAATTTAATACAATAATATAAAGATAATTATGACATTTCAAAATTAAACACTCCTGAAAGTTATCTGAAAAAATAAGCTTCCATAAATAACTAAAATAATCTTGGGGGGCCCGGGAGATAGCATGGAGGTAAGGCGTTTGCCATTCATGCAAAAGGTCATCGGTTCAAATCCCGGTGCCCCATATGGTCCCCCGTGCCTGCCAGGAGCAATTTCTGAGCATGGAGCCAGGGCCAGGAGTAACCCCTGAGCACTGCCGGGTGTGACCCAAAAACCACAAAAAAAAAAAAAAAAAAAAAAAAATCTTGGAAGAAGATGGGAAGCATTACTTGCCCCAGCTTCAAACTGTGCTATAAAGCAGTAGTATTAAAACTGCATGATTTGGGGCCCGGGAAATAGCATGGAGGTAAGGCGTTTACCTTTCATGCAAAAGGTCATCGGTTCCAGGAGTAACCCCCCCGAGCGCTGCCAAAAAACAAACAAACATAAAACCAAAAAACCCAAAAATATGTGGCTCTGAAAATAAATTTCAATCGTAGTTTTGGCGAGATTTGGCTCAGTTGAAAAAAAAGGTTGACGACCACTGCCCTAGACTACAGGCAATAAACTTAAAGGTTTACTATCATGATTTGAAGCCTCTGTAACCCATTAAAAGGAGCCTGAGAGCTCAGTAAGGGGTCTCTGCCTAACAACGGGAGACCCTAGTCTGTTGGTAATAAACTCCTATGCCTATTTGCATTGCTTTTCATCTCCTGTAGTCTTTGTGAGAAGGACTCTGAGGCCAGAATCCAACAAGGACATTGCATGCTTGAAACTCAACTATGAATTGCCTTGTTTAAAGTGCCTTAATGAAAATTAATTTTTAAAAACAAAATAAAAAACAACAAAAGAAAAAAGATAAATTACACTCCAAAAGACTCACAAAAGCATAAGTTTACATAAATACATAAAATGTATATATGAATTTTTATAGAAACTGATTTAGTAATTTACTAGAATTGTCACAACTAATCCATTCTTCAACATGTAAAGGAAAAGGTTGGAAAAAGTTTACAGTGTGTAAGCACTTGCATTATATTCAGATGATCCAGAACCAATCCCTAGCACCACATATAGTCCCCAAAATACTACTAGGAATGACCCCTGACCATAAAATCAGGCATAAATAATAAACATCACTAGGTGGGCTGGAGTAATAGCACAGCAGGTGGACCATTTGCCTTGCACCTAAGCAACCCAGGTTCATTTCCAGAATACTATATGGACCACCAAGCCTGCCAGGAGCAATTTCTGAGTGCAGAGTCCAGAGTAACCCCTGAGTAATGCCATATGTGGCCCCAAAACAAAAAACAAAAGCAAACAAACTAAAGCACTACTGGTTGTAGCTGTATATTATAACAACTAATAAACCATTCAATTTAATTTAATATTATTACTGGTAAAAGAAACTGTGGTCTCAAGTGGCAATAAAGCATGAACGATGTAACTTTTAAGATATGTAACTTGGGGGAGATAGCATGGAGGTAAGACGCTTGCCTTTCATGCAAAAGGTCATCGGTTCGAATCCCGGTGCCCCATATGGTCCCCTGTGCCTGCCAGGAGCAATTTCTGAGCATGGAACCAGGAGTAACCCCTGAGCACTGCCGGGTGTGAACCAAAAACCAAAAAAAAAAAAAAAAAAAAAGATATGTAACTTGTTATCTGAGATAAATCTGTTTGAAAATTTGTATAATTTCAATAATTTTGCATCCTGAAGAATAAAACAAAAGTCAAGATGATGCAAAGATCAGTGATTGATCATGTTTTATATGCACAAACAAGTAGGTACAACAAAGAAATTTTAAGGACCAAGAAAAATTTATATAATGCTGTCAGTGTGGTCTTACTGAGCCTTTCAAAAGGCATGAATATATACTTAGAATAAACACTTATAAACTATGGATTTTAGTTAATTACAATGGCATGCCAGAGATTCATAATCTATAACAAGTTGACAATGCTAATGCAAAGAATGGTGCTGATAGAGAAAATTAGTGGTGGGCAATGATTGATTTCTCACTATATACCTAGTACATTTTATTCCTGTAAACCTAGAACTACAGAAATATTCACTTAAAAACTAAAATGAAAATAATTGTTAGAGATAAAACTAATTAATATACAAGTTACATTAGAATCAGGCTTATCTCTAGCATTAGAAATACAAGATCCAGAAAAGTGTCAATAAAACTATCAATCCTAATTTCTATACTTTCTGTAATTCAACTAAAATGTTTATAGGTCCTATGATGAAGAATAAGAAACATAGATATTCTCAATATCATAAGATTTGGCCAAGTTTGCAGTAACCTTCTGCACCAAGTGTAGCTACCCAAGTTTTAGTATAATATCCAGTCACTGCTGTCCTATGGTGTGATAAGTCCCATTTGCATTTAATTTAGTCCAGAATCCAGGAAGATCTATTGCCCAGGAAAACATGACTCAAATGCTTGTGCTCTTTCATAGATAATGTCATAACAAGCACCATAATCAGCATGCCGTTTCATTCCCTACAGACTAAATGTGACAAACTAGTAATAAGACCCGATTGATTGGGCATACTAATGATAGCAGACAAGGTACTCAAGTTGGGTCAAATGAGCAGGATGATGACTCATTTTCTTTGATCCTACAAAAGACTTGTCAAGAATAAACAGAAGGCAGGCATAAAGAGGCTCCTCCACAGATGTGCTTGCATATGGGTTGAGCATCACACATTAAAATACTTTAATTATTATCTAGCATAGCAAATTAATTGCTTTGCAGCCATGAGGACATCTTGGAAGCAGAAATTGTGTGCTGAGTTGTAAAAGACTTGCAGCCCCCCTCTAGCACTTCCCTAATGAAGACGTTATCACAAGTACCTAATAAATCTCCATTTCCTAGGGACTTCTTCAAAATCAGCGTTGGTCTGAAAACTGTCATATGCTCATGGGCCAGATATTTGTTTTTAATCTAATTTATTTTAAGCCAATTTGTTCCCTGCAAACACATATTACTAAGATTTATCTTTAAACATTAGATGAGGCAATATACATTATCTTGTAATGGTCTAAGAATTAAATAGAAAAAAGGCAAGAAAAATTGTGAGAAAAGAGTAAGATTAAAATGTATTTCAAGGTAAAAATAAGATAAAATCATATTTTAGGAACAAAACTACTTCAGACTACACTGATAATTGTGTAAAGGTCTGTAGACAAATCTTTGTGTTTTTTTGTTTTTGGTTTCAGGGGCATACCAGAAGGTGTGAAGTTCTCTAGGCAAATTTTATTGTTTGTTTGTTTGTTTGTTTTTGGTTTCTGGGGCACTTAGGGGTTACTCCTGGATCTTTGCTCAGAAATCCATCCTGGCAGGTTTAGTGGAACATATAGGATGACAGGGATTGAACGCAGATTCATTCCGTGTTGGCCTCATGCAAGGCAAATGACCTTTCCACTGTGCTATGGCTCTGGCCCCTCTATAGGCAATTTTTAAAATTTTTTATACTCAGTCTTCTTACGTATCATGTTCTAATAATAAGGGTTTTTTTTTGTTTTTTTTTTTTAGCTATGACATAACATCAGTGAAGAGGAAAATTAGTAATCAAAGAAAGGACATTTAAAGTATTACGTATACTATAAGCATCATAATCATTATGATTATTTGCTAATAGAAGTGCCTTGGGAATATTCCAGTTTTCCGGTCAGATGAGTAGCAGCAACAGCCATTATTTTGATAAAATAATACTCAGTCTTAATCACAGGGGTCATAAACAAATTAAAAACAGACATACACAATAAGTGCATGCCCTTGCTTATCTACATAAGTTTTGTTTATTATGAAACAGTAAATCTTTAGAATTTTTTATATTTCTATAAAAATACATGAAATTTTACTGACAACTAAATGGAAAAGGTAGAATCAGAAAACATCATGAAAACACAGAAGAAAAGTCTTCAAAAAAGAAATATAGAAGATACTGTTGCTAGTAAAGAACTATATGTTTTCCTCAATTCAAAATCCACAAAATTTCATAGATGAAAACTCACAATTTAAAAGCCAGAAAAGCCATCTTCTACTAAATTAGATTTAGCCTTTAATGATTCAGAAGTAATACTATTGTAACCAATTTTCTTAAAAGTTCTTAGCAAGCTGACCTGGACAGAGGACAATGGTGGATACAGAATTTCTGCTTCCGTATTATGAACTTCAAACAGAATCAACCAGTGATTTCACCAACAATATAAGTTTACTCAGAAATAACAAAAAGAATATTTTTGAGGGCCATTTTAGGAAATGGAACAAAGAACAACTGTGCTTGCCTGATCTCTGATATCCCATATGGTCCCCCAAACACTGCAAGGAGTGAGTTCTGAGTGCAGAGCCATAGGTAAAATCTGTTCGTCACCATCATTTGATGTAGTTCCAAAATAACAACAACAAAAAAAAGTGCAGTTTCATAGATAGTCACTTCATCACCAGAATAAATTGTTTTTTTAAATAGTCAGAAAACCCTCAGCCTCTTAAATAATGTATAGTTAGATGTATTAACTTAATTATTTTTAGTTTATAAAGGCTACACCTAGTGATGCTTGGGAATTCAATGATCAGCCCAATGGTATACAGCAGTTCAGATTTATAGCTAAATCTCTCTGTATTTGAATGTCTGTCTATGATGTAACATGCATTCATGTGTCCAACAACCAGAGGTGTTCTTTTACTACATATACCACAAACCCCTTTTAAATATTCAGTTTAGTTTATTTATGTTCTTTCATCTCTTGTTATATTTATGATGTCTGAAGTTGTACTTACTTGATAGAAGTGCTCACATATGTGGTTATTGGGTATACCCAGGTCACATATTTCATTGCAAATAGGCACATTTGCAATTTTCTTTACAGTGCTAGCATGGAGTTGCCTTATGATGCTCAAGGTCTTTTTAATCCAAAACAGTAGAGAAGCTTGGTACATGGAAAGATTTCTAGAGACTGGACTTAGAGTCTCAACATCTCAGACATACAAAGCAATATTAATATTATTATTTTTTTGCCATGCTGCGTTTATTCCCAGATTTATACACACTTTAGGGGAACTGTTACTATAAGAAACAAGGAGAGCAGGAAATAAAAGACAAATGTATCCTGTAGCTTACCTTCTCTAGCCTCCTAATATCCTTTAATTTAGTTACTATGTTTATTTTTTCACAGTGTAAGTAGGGAGTAAAGTAGTTGCGAGGTAATAATTGGGTAGTAGGAATTCAAATAGATTTTTCTTAGAATGTTACATTAGTTATGTAAAATACATCATCAGAAAAGAAAATGGTATACCTGAAAATGGAAATAATATGAGTGAAAGAAAAAACTACAATTTGAGATAATATTGTCACTTACATACTTACAGATACATGTTTGCTCTTTATTGTTCAGTGTAATTTTTTCTAAAGATTTCACATCTGAAACTCTTTGTAAGGAGGCTTGAACCAGGAGATCAGTAATAGCATGCCCCAAACCTCGAGACATTGAGAGCTTATGTTCCCAGACAATTAATGTCTGTTCAGCAACAGGAAAAAACAGCCCTATAACTTTGGTGAATGTCAAGTCAGATGTGACTGACATAGCTGAAGATGCCTCTATGACAGGTCATCCATTGTTCACCTGCTCTTGACTCCTTTTCTGCCCCTTTTCTAAATTCCATAAACATTTCTTCCTCAAAATTTCCTCAGTAAGTCACTTGAATCTGGGTCCTATTTTCTGGTATGTCTAAAATAGAGAGTATACACTTTTTAAATACCATTACTATATCAACAAAAACTTGCAATATTTTGACTTTTTATTAAATTATATTCTATTCCATTTGAAAAATTATAAATGTTCATGGTTTAACAGTGTTTATAAGAAGAAAAATATTTAAAAACTATACATGTACATACATATATATACATTTACATATGCAAACATACAAATATCTTACTATAATTAAAATAACTCAAAAGATATAAAATAATATTAAAATTAATAAGCATTAAATAAATTGTGAATAAACACTTGAGAAAAATGTGATTTTAGTCACTTCAGTCTCTAAAACTGTTATACCTTATTAAAACAGTCCTGACCATGATCTATATTTAAAAGTATAACCAATAAATATGATAAATGTCTAAAATATATAAATATTTTAAAAGATCTTTCTCTTTAAGAATGGCTAAGTCTATAAGAAGAAGTGAAGTATTTATTTCACTGCTTGTTTCCCAGACATATTCTTCTGTCTTATTTCTTAGACGCTGAGATGACAGCCACCCAAGAAATACATAGATAGATGGATGATTGATTAGCTATTGAGATGACTCCCTAGAGTGAATTAGGCAGCTAAAGAAACTGAACTAGACAGGAACCATGATAAATTCGCAACATTAAAAATGTCCATATCTTTTTTCTGTCTAATAAATATAAAAATTGTCCACAGAAAAAGTACAAAGATTAAAAACAATAATAATAGAAGTCTAAAACATAAAATATATCCACTTGCATTTCTTTATAGTGACTAGAGAAGAACTCTACCGTTTATATTTAGAAAAGATGATTACAGGCAAAGATTTTGTTATTTAGTGCTTACACAGACTGTGCTTGATGAATATACATTTTCTTTTACATTATGGAAAGGGAATTTTTATACTAAGTTTTTCAAATTTATTTGACCTACTACCCTATAGACACACACACACACACACACACACCACACACACACACACACACACACACACACACACACACACACACACACACACGCGCGCGCACACACACCATTAAACATTCCCTTTTCTTTTCTGGAGCAAACAGAAAAGAGCCTTTCATTTACACACAAGGCTGCCACTGCCTTCTGAGTCATTCTAGTAAATTCCCCCAAACCCCCCATTCCCAGAGGATATTTTGGAAAAAACAGATTTAGATTGAAAGTATTTTAATCAACCCACCTTCATTGCAAGTATATAAAGAACTAATCATAATATTGAAACTGTGTTAGATTTAACAAGTAGCTCTACGGTCCTATAATTTTATGAGGACATTTAAAAAAGTACTACCTTTCAAATAAGTAGTACCCTAAAATGTAGCAGTTGAGGGAATCAAAATATCCTTAGTTAAGTTTATTCTGAATGTTTTCATTGCATTTCTGTTTGGGAATATTTTTTTTTTTTGGAAGCCTCTGTAACAGTAAATGAGCAATTTCCTTGTTGGAAGGGTTATTTCCAGTTACAGTCAAAACCACTTCAACTGTAGGGTCTGAAAACTAGCCCAAGTCACCCTGTACTCCAAGATGGGAGTGACAGAACCTAAGTTAATATGAGTATAAGATTAAGATAGAGGAAACACCAAGAGACCAATGCCAACAACAGATTCTCATTTCCATCCCAATAAAAAATTATTCAAGGGAGAGAGAGAGAAAAAGCTATGAATATAGATACCTGAGTATGTGCCCTCTCAAGAGAGTTATCTGTTCATGTTTTAAAGAATGCTTTTATGGGATTGGGTATATAACTAATGGGGAGAAAATGCATAAAGAATTGGGTAATGTAATTTGATTCAGGAAGTTCTGTTTGTGTTTGCAAATACGGGTTGATTTATTTGGCTATATATTACATGTATAATTATCATCTGATTATGAATCTTGGGGGCAGATTAATTAATATGTATTTGATATTTAATAAGAAATAAGATAATTTAGGTTCAGTATTCCACCTTCTAGCATGTACTCATCACTGACTAGAGTAGTACATCATATTCCTTTAGTTTTCAGGAAGTTGGAAACTACAAGACTGCAGAACTTTTTCAGGACATGTTTTACTTTCTCAAAACCTATCTTAGTAATTATGCTCACTGTTTTTATACTTCAAAATGATTCAGGTCATTTATAGAAATTCTTTCAAAACACCATTGTACCTCCTAAAAGGGGATGTTAGTTGCACCATTATATAGATCTAGACAAAAAGGACAGAGCTTAGACCTGAAAGTGCTAAGTTAGGAAGAGAAAAATATGGGAATAAATAGGTTGTTGGAGGTAACATGGGGGCATAAATTGAAGGACTTGGGCATATGGTTGTACTAAAGGACTAAAGGAAGTAACAAGAATATGTACCAAAGGGCCTGGGAGATAGCATGGAGTTAAGGCATTTGCCTTTCATGCAAAAGGTCATCGGTTCGAATCCCGGTGCTCCATATGGTCCCCCCTGCCTGCCAGGAGCAATTTCTGAGCATGGAGCCAGGAGTAACCCCTGAGCACTGCTGGGTGTGACCCCCCAAAAAAATTAAAAAAAATTTAAAAAAAAGAATATGTACCAAAACCATAAATGACAATGAACAAATAGTGGGCAAGGGTATATGGGAGGGAATAATGGGTGGAAGTGTATATAAGGAAGGGGTGGGGGTAGTCATTGTCACTTTGATAATGGTTAGACAGTATATTTGTACAACAATGATATAAGTTTGATTACTACTGAACTATCACTCAAACTATAATAAAATATATATAAGTTTATAAATATAAGGAACATTAAAACAAACCCAATAACTGTCAAATAAAGACAAATTTAAAAACATACTATATATAAAAGGTGAGATCTTAGAGATAACATGTTTTTAGAAGGGAAAATAAACAAGATGAATATTTAAATAAAATTTTAACTTCTTATAAGTACTTAAAATTGAGGTCTCATAAATTTATCATATTTATAAAACCTTTAAAGTTATGCATGATAGCTCTAAAACAGAAGCAAAAGCTTCTGAATTACCATTAGAAGATAAATGTTTTTATTGAAAAATAATTATTTTTATGAAAAAGTAAACAAAATCTGTGCTTGAGTTATAAAAGTGATTTTCTTTCTTGATAATTATAGAACTTTGAAATGCCATCTTTAGAGTTTGATTCATTGATATACAGAATATTCTCAAACCTTTTACAGTGTAAAATCAGCACATAGTTTTAAATATTAATATATATGATAATTTTTACTGTCAAGGCTTCTGCCATGTACTCAGAAGACACATTTTACAAGCAGTATAACCTATGCTAAATAAGAAAAAATAAGATTCTTGACTGAGAAGAGTGAAAATATATGTGTATTCCTAGCTAGGGAATATAATGTAGATCCACTGATAGGATATAATTTGACTTGAGCAAGAATTCTCAAGGTTGCAATTGAAATAGCTATTCAGAAATAAAGGAAAATTAGGACATTTTATAAATTAGTAATAAAAACTTCAATTTATTTACTTATAAATGTGAATGCTTAAAATGATTTAATTGCAAATCCTTCCTGGAATCCTACACTGTTGTGTATATACAAATACATTAAATTACATCTGTGAAATATAAAAGTAATATAATTCCATAGATTTTCTATGAATACACTCTCATCTTTCAAACATAAATCTGCAAATGAATGTAAATAAGTGGCACTTATCCCATCTGCTAATTTGAGTATTAACACAAAAATTAAATATCACAGAAGCAGAGCTATTGAATTTCTGCAACATTGCCCATTCAAGGGCTAGCTGATAGCCATCTCAGCTGGCCTCGCTGAGAACGATACTAACACCTGCATTTTTCATACTACTGAACTGATAGATCTAACTTGAAAATTATTATAAAATGTGAAAAATGTATTTTTTCAAAAGCCAGCATTTTCATGTGAAAAATATAGATGATCTTCTTTATAAATACCTTTAAATGTTAAGCATACTTTATATTTTCCTAACCAATAAATGCTATATATTTATTTGTTGGATGAGTTGATACATATGTCAAAGATAAAGTAATTGATAAGATGTTGAGAGACCACTACTGAATTAGAAGATTCTAGCTAACTGGTAAAACACATAAAATCATTTAAATTAACGCAGTTTCTAATAATTGACTGTGTGTTTAAACTGCACAAATTCTTGAGGTAGGGGTCAGTTATAACATCAATCCTGTAAACAGTTTACTTACAAAGAAAATGTTGCTGTTTATATGTTTCCTTTTGGGGGGATTGTAGTCACTAGTTTTGGGGTTTAGACTTCTTGCTGTGATGCTCAGTCAGATGATAAAGGACTTGGGACATCACCATGGAGCTCAGAGCTTGACTGTTTTGAATGCCACAGGGGTTATACTAGGCTTTGTTGGTGGGGGGGTACTCAGTATCAGGTTTGCATCCCAAAACTTTGAGCTTTATCTCCATTACAAGAAAACTAGTGTCATTTAATGTTCTTTTACTTAGGATACACATAGTATTTATTAAATTTTCAAATTGTACTTATCTATCATTTATCATTATTGTCCTTTTACTAGCAACATCTATCTAGCTAGGCAAGCTGATACCATTAGTCAGACAAATACCATATATAACTAAATGTCAATTCAATTTTGTCTTTTCACCTATGATAATTTCCTTGGTTCAGATATAAGTTTTATTTAATAAATATTAGAGTTCCTGAAAGCATAATGCTATAGCATAATGCTATTCTGTCTTGGGCCTAAGATGACATTTTTTTCTTTTTGAAATTCATTTTACAATTGTTAATATTTGAGACCACTCTTTATCTAATTATTTTGTACTAAAATTTCTTTTAGTTTTCATAAGTTAAAATAAATTAGCATATATTCACATAAGTAAAATATCTTTATGAATTATTTAAATCTGTGAAGTGATTTGGTAGGATCAATCGTTTTTGTAATATTTGTTCTTATATGCTCATGTTCATCTTAGAAATCTGCTGTTAATGTCCTTGTTCATCTTAGAATCTCCTCATTCATCTTAGAAATGTGCAGTTAAACCAAGTTATAGCTTTTATTATTGCTAAATGTAATTAAAGTAATTCAAATTCCCTATGGAGATTTGTAAACTTTTTTCTATTTGTTTGTTTATTTTTGAGCCACAACCAGTTACACTCAGGGGTTACTCCTGGCTGTGCTCTCAGAAATCGCTCCTGGCTTGGGGGATCATATGAGATGTCAGGGAATCGAACTGTGGTCCGTCATAGACTAGCATACAAGGCAGATGTTTCACCGCTTGCACCAGTTTTCCAGCCTGAAGATTTATAAACTTTATTTATAAACCTAATGGCACATTATTGTAGGCAAAGTAAGTGGAAATTGTAATGCTGTTTGGTAAGCATAACTGAGTTTACCTTTACCACCTGGGTTGTTAGTATAAGTGGTCCCCTCTGTGTCTAGCATGTCTGGTCAATTTTTTTTAATTTACTAATGTTCATTGACTGTCTGGTCTTGGTATCCTCCATTATTTCCCCCTCAATTTGTGAGGCAAAATAAGATGGTTCAAATTATGTGATTCTGTTTGAAGAAAAGAAAAAAAAAATAAAAAGGGGCAAAAATCAAACAAGCAAAAAATGGTAGGAGTCCTTCTAGAGGCTATAAATATCAACTTAAGAGAAGAAAGGGGAAAAAGGGAGAAACCTAACAACAATACTAAAAAAATTTAAAAAAAAGTCAAACAAAAAACTTGAAAAGCACTACAGCAATAAAGATACCAACCACACAATAATCAAGATCCTGAAATAAAAATAAACAAAGCACACACACACACACAAAACAAGCAACAAACAACAATAGCAAAACAAAAAAAAATAAGGTAATTTATGCTTCTAGCTCTCTTTTTTTTTCCTTGCATAGGCACTGTAAATATTGAGGAAATTAGACAGGGAATTCCCTTGGCCTAAGAGATACAGGGTTTCTCTGCCCTTGGAATAACTACAGGCTCCATACAAGTTTTTATACTCTCTCCTTGGTCCTTTGGTGGTGTCTAGAAACTTTCCGCTACATCGTGGATGATAAAATCCTGCCTCTGTTGCTAGAGAGTTTGGTATTTGCCCAGGTTAAAGGATGGAGCCTAGGCTGGAGTCTTTCTTTATGGTTCTAGGAGTTCTGTTCCATCATTGTTGTTTTAATCAGTCTTCTGTAGTTGTTTTTTGCCCCTATCCTAGGATGAAGCATAGGATAGAGTCTTTCCTTGTTTCCAGAAGATCTGCTTGCTTGCAGTTGTCTCATTCAGACCTCTGGAGTTAGAGATCTTCGTTATTGTACAGAGCATAGGCCAAGACCTTATTTATTGATCCCAGGATAAGTTCTGTCCAGTCATGGTTATCACAGTCAGTCTTCTGTAGATATTGAAATTGGCTTTTGTACTAATCAAATAATGACTTGTCTTTTGAATTCATCTTATACTTAGGAGGTGAGGTCAGACTACCTGCTCTTAGTCCAAGTTGTTGTCATTTCTTCATTATGAGGATGTCATATCAAAACTGGCACATGTTGGTATCAGAGCCGTATTAAGAATGTCCCAGAGGGAGTTTAGTTGCTGGAGCTGTTTCGGGGACTATGTCAGTTCTATGTCTGAGATATAGGGTTCAGGGTTGGATGGTCAGTGTCTAATCACATGGAGTCTAAATTATGACCACATGACATATGCTCAAGGTGGGAGGTATCCTTGTACTATGAAGTATACGAGTACCTATCCATAGTAGATAAGAGCTTGTTTCGATACGTAAATTTTTTTTCTTTTTTAGTATGCCTTTGCAAGAAGAAATGGTGATGTATTATATTGCTGGTGCATTTAGGGGTGAGAGTGTCAGGCTTCATCATCTCTGTGCCCCGGTTTTGACCTGAGCTATTATCCTCAGCAAGATTTTTTTCTTGTAGGTTTTTGTATCAAGCAGAACTCAAACAGGTGGAGTTAAGGAAGAAGAGAAAACAGAAAATAGATAATACATATACATATCTATATCTATATCTATATATAAACTCACATATAGGAAAAATAAATAAAAATAAGTTTAAAAAATATTAAGGGAACAAAGTGGTGAAGTAGACTACCTTTCTGCTGCAAATCATTTCTCAATTTCAACAATAACAGGGTATGTGATGAAAATGTGTTCTGGATTCCACCCTCCACAAGAAAATCTCAAAAGACAATGGGAAGCCTATATTTCCCTTATAAGCTTAAGACCTATATAATACTACCTCTTAACATTTGCTTTTTTAAAGGAAATTTTTCCCGGACAACTATAGAATTTCTTTTATTTTTTACTTTTATTTATTTGATCCAAGTCAGTCAAAGGGACTTTAAAGAAACAAAGAGGTAAAAACCTCCAGATGAAAGATCTATATACAAAAGTACATATGTTTCTTTAATTTTATACACAGGGCATATTTAGCACTGATTTTCTGTTTTGTTTTCTGAACTGGTTGGAATTGGATCTATATCCTCATACTTGAACAGCAACGCTAAGCTACATCTCCAGTCTTTTTTCAAACACACTTTCTCACCCTGTACACATTTCTCCCTCTCTCTCTCCTTCCTCATCTTTCTTCTCACTACTTTGGTGCTGAAGATCAAACTTTGGGATCCACATATAGAAAACAGCAGCTTTCTCCACTTTACAGACCCACAAGAAAACAAATTCTTTTTGTCAGTAGTACTAGAGACTTGAAAGAATAAAAATAAATCTAAGACCATTAGAACTATTTGTATGTATCCTTTTGAATCAGAGAAACCTACGAGTCATATAGTCAGATATTATTGAGCTTTATAATGCACTGCATTCTTTCATTATACAGATTTAATGTAGCCATCCCACCTTTTCTATTCTCTGCTCCTCAAGCATTTTTTTTTCTCATAAGACTTTAAGTAATTTTCAGTGGAAATTCAAGATTAAAGATGTACCCCCAAAATCCATCCATCTTACTAGTTCTAAGAAATCACAGGCAGTGAGAGAATCATGATATCTTTACTATGGTCCAAGTCCAAGAAGAGAGAGCAAGCTTTACTTATACTTGTCTAACTGACTACTGCTGTGTTGAAGAAACCTTCACGATAGTGAGATCAATAAATACTTGTTATCCCCTAATGACCTAAAGTAAACTGGATTTTGTTCAATAGATTTCTAATGCTCTCCCTGGGGTTGATAAGAGTACATGGATGCCATTGTGATTCCAAGGAGATTTCAAGATTAGTGAAATTGTAAGGTTATTATCCCACATTTTCTAATAGAGACTTTAGAAAATATAATTTAAAAACTGTCAGACTTGGACACTATAAAGCCTCCAATCTTAGCTTTGTGATCTTGGGCATACAATTAAACTGATTTTGTTATATATACAATGAATCAAATGCCTCTTATTTAGAACTAAATTAGACTAACTTTATAGTATTGGATTACAATAAACACTGAAAAATGTAAATATTTGTTTCAATTTTACATGCCACTTTAATCTTGAGTCTAGCTGTGAAATTTCTTAAAACTCAAATTATATGTAAAATTAGAGAACTGTATTAGTTTTATGTTTAAATAAAACTTTGGGATGCATATTGTAAATACTGTCCAAGTACTAATTTCACTATAAATTAACTTTTGTGTAAAATACCAGTTCTTTTTGGTTTTTGTATTTTGGTTAACCCATCTTGACTTTGCTCAAGAATTATTTCTGTCTCTGCACTTAGGATCACTTTTTGAGGAACTCAGGGAACCACATGGAGTTCTGGTGCTTGAATCTAGGTTGGCCATATGCAAAGACTTGCCCATAATACTATCATTCCAGACCATAAACACCAGTTGTTATATGCTTTTAAAATAAAAAATGACAATTACTGACCATAATTAATAACATTTATGATATCAAGAAGGAACTTTTAATAGAAAATTATTCTTAAATAGTATCTGAAATACATTGCAAATAAAAAATAACAGATTATAATTTCTAAATACATTCTAAATAAATACATGAATAGTCTAATCCCAGCATGGCCAAATTTAGAGTTGCACTGGTAGAGTATACATTTTTATGACTAAAACCCAACTACAGATATGTGTGTAATCATGGTGCATAAAATATATTTTAATTGCAAAATAAAATTTCAAAGAAAACCAATAAAGTTTGTGCTTTTCTAGATTAGATAAGAGTATTCCAATGTTCTCTTTATATTATAAGTGCAACAAAAATTGAGTTACAATCTACTTATTTAATCAGTAATTTAAATGTCAATTACTCTAATAGTTCTAAGGACAAGAAAAAAGGTAAATTTTCCAGTTGTCTAAACTTTAAATATGTGAAAAACTTTGATATGGGTTGTGCTTATTATATCTATGGCATTATTAACATACATAGTAAAATAACATTGACAATTATTTCTTTTGATTGAATGATTGGTTAATAATGAATAAAGCATGATTGTAAGTATTTATAGTCATTGAATTTTTATTAGAATATTAAGTTCAGCTTAGAATTTTGTTATGAGATATTCGAGTTTCTGTGTGTACTAGTTACATATCACTGAGCATGCATATACAGAACATATAAATCAGAACCCACAGAGTAGGAGAGATCATAGAACCACAGCATTTTCCTTGCATAAAGCTAAACATTGCTCCTCATCTCATTCCTCCCCTAAACTCCTGCCTGTTTTTTATATAGGCATTCTATTTCTCTCACTCAATACCATTACCATGATAGTTGTTGGTGTAGTTATTTATCTAGCTGTGCTCACCATTCTTTGTGGTATGTTTCATATCATGGGATGATTCTTTCAAGCTTCATTTACATTGTATCTGGGTATTATTGCTATACTATATTCTTACTATATTATCTTTTATCTTTATTAAATATCCAGATGAGTGAGACTATTTTGTGTCTCTCTCTCAGACACATTTCAGTCAACATATAAGTTTCCATGTCCATTTATGTATAGGAAAATTTCATGACTTTATTTTTCCTAAAATCTATTTTCCATTCTGTGTATATATATACATACATACATACTTACATACATACATACATACATACATACATACATACATACATACATACATACATACATACACCACAGTTTCATTAGCCACTCATCTGTGGTTGTGAATCTGGGTTATTTCCAGTTTCTGACTATTATAAATAGAGCTACAATGAACATAAGCATTCAGGGAGCATTTTTTGTTTTGTATTTTTATGTTCCTAGAGTATATCCCTAGGAGAGGTATAGTTGGATTATGTGGGAGCTCAATTTCCAGTTTTTTGAGGAAACTCCATATTGTTTTCATAAAGAGTGGACTAGATGGCATTCCCATCAGCAGTAAATAACAGTTCCTTCCTCCTCACATTTCCTCCAGAATAGATTTTTCTTGTTCTTTGTGATGTGAGAAAAGTACAAAATTAGCATTAACATTTTTGTCTAAACATACATATCCATGTAATGCACTTATAATTATTTTACTATGAATTAAAATGATTTTAGGGTTTTTATTTTTGGAGGGTCACACCCAGCAGTGCTCAGGAGTCACTCCTGGCTCTACACTCAGAAGTCGCTCCTGGCAGGTTCTGGGGACATTATGGGGTGCCGGGATTCAAACCACCGTCTTTTTGTATGCAAAGCAAATGCCTTATCTCCATGCTATCTCTCTGGCCCCTCAAACTGATTTTTAATAAAATTAAAAATGTTTCAAAATACACCCAAATATCTCATATACATAAGTTTGATACTAGTTTTATGTTATAGTTACATATATTAATTTCTTTATTAGTGATTAATAAAGTTATATTTGCTTTTTGGCAAAACCATAAAGAAGACCATTGATCCCACCTTAGCTTAAGAT
>PVKC010002982.1:7879-40860 GCA_004027635.1 Crocidura indochinensis | reverse complement strand
CAACGGGAAAGCCATGTTCTTAGTGAGCAGAACATAGCAGGCCACACCTAAGCAGAACTTGAATGAAGTACTGTGGCCTCATATCTATGGATACTCAGGAGTCAACTGAACAGAGAGTTGGGGGGGTGTAGATAACCTGTGTGAGGAGAAAGAAAGTCCCTGATTTCTTAAGTACTTCAAGGTAGTACTCCACAAAGCACCACCCATTGCTCCCAGCTACTCTGCTACATAATTTTACACTCGCCTTAGCCTTTTCTCTCCAAAGCCCAGTTTGAAACCACAGATGGTGCCAGAACAATAGAAGACATTAGCACTCATAGAAAACTGCTCCTGTTGCTTGAAAATCAAAAGCTGCTGTCATGCCAAGTGTTTTATTATTACACAAGCTTAGTGTCTGAATTCATCCTAAATCTTTACAAGCCCTGTTTAATTACAGAGTCATAGCATATTTTCCTAGGTAGTTCTCATACTACTTGCTGTTCTTACTTCTCTATTTGAGATATTTGAGCAGAGATAGTATGGGGGAAGGAGTCAACTCAAGGTTACCTTGCCAACAAGCGCCGACTGTAAGCTGCATGGCGATGTGGGATGGATGAATGGGCCAATCATTGGTCACCAGGTATGGTTCATATGTTGCTCCATCCATGTATAAGGTAACAACAGGAAACTCCACATTGATGACATAGTAATGCCACTCTTTGTCACAAATCTAATTAAAAAAGAGAGAAGCAACATTTAAAAGTTGAATATACAATGAGACTACAAAAAGGTTTTTCTCCTTTACTTATGGGAAGGGAAGAACAGTTTTGGATCAATAGTTTTTATTGCAAATGTAATAGGTGATAAGTACAGAGCTAACAGAAGTTCACACAAACATGATAGCCAAACCATAAAGCAGAAGAAATCCTGGGTATTCAATGAGCAGGTGAGCATTTGTCAGTGTTGAATGATAAGAAAAGATCTTGCTTACGTAATAACCAACTGTGTAGGAGTGGTGAGATTTTTGTAGTCAATTGGGGATATCTGCCAAAATTTGTACATAGTTTTATTTTTATTTCTTTATTTTTTGGTGAAGGGCCATACCCTGCAGTGTTCAGGGATCTGTGCTCAAGGATCATTCCTGGTGATGCACAGGGCAGGGGTGGTAGTGGTGGTGCTGTTACCGCTGCTATAAGCAGTGTTTGGGATCGAACCTCTGTCACCGTGTGCAAGGCTAGTGCACTGTACTATCACTTGACCATTTTTCTTTCTTTCTTTTTTTAGGAAAGAATAAAAGTGGGATTGGAATACTTTTCTGGGAATGAACTTTTCTGGGAACTTGGGAGTGGACTAGGTTCTAAAAAGGAAGATACTAGATTCAAGTGAAAATGAAGGTGAGCTAGAGAAAGAACAGATGGGACTAGAAAGAGGAAACTGGAAGAAAGGAGAATTGAGAAGGAGCAAGAGAAAAGACAGTGCATGCGGAAAGAGAAAAAAGGTTGGGACCTGGGAGAACAGAAACCTCAAGTTCCTGATCCCTTTAGCACATCTTTCTGAAAGAGATATTATAATCTCATGCTCCCTTAAACTAAAGCAAATAAAGTCTGAGAGAAGTCTTATTTCCATACGCCCTCTATTTCTCCTGGTGCTGGACTCCCTAGGAGATGGATGAAGAGGGAGTCTTACTCTAAGATTCCAAAGGAGTCTTACTCCAAGATAGGGGATCTTTGACTTAGTGCAAAACTCTGTTGTATGCATCACTTAAGTCTTCTTATACATACATACATACATACATACATACATACACACATACATAAAGAATATATATAGCTAATGTACACAACTTGATGATTCAACGCACATATGCATGGTGAAGTGATTAGCACAATCACACTAATCCACATATTATTCTCTCAAAGGGCAAGCCCAATGCATATGTATATAGTAAGAGCACCTGGACTCTACTGTCTAGTGAATTCTCAATTCAGCACCATTCATTAGAATTCTCACTCCTCAAGTTAGATCTCTAGACTTCTTCATTCCAACAGCCACCTATCTGTACCCAAGATGTCTGGTAGTGGGGATGAGACCTTGAACTTGGCCTTGTTGGATGAGCAGAAACACTGGGAGCTGTGATGGAGCCACCATCACTGACATCAAGTAGCTGAATTTATAGAGTAGGATCCCAAATCCAATATAAAACTGGTGTGTCTTGGGAAGGGAGATAGGAAGCATCAAAGGTAACAAGACTGGAGGCTGGAGGGCCCCCTTCTCCTCAGTAACTCCCCTCTCACGAGTGCCTTGGAGTTTTATTAGACTCCCTGTTCTCCAACCCCCTCTCCTTCTAATCTCTACTCTTTGCAGAGTCAGCCTCCTAACTGCTTCTCTCATCCGTATCTTCTTGCTTCATCACTGCTACCATGCATAACAGTGGAGACAGATGAGTTCTGCATGAAGGTGACCCCCAAGGTGAGGGCATCAAAGTCCCTCCGACATCCCACTCTGGATTAAATGTGCTGTTTCTCATGAATAGATAACACCAACAGGGATGCTAAATGATCTTTTTCCCTTTCATTCTGGAATAAGGATTTTGCCCTTAATGTTTTTTTTAATACCATTCTGCCTCATGTCTCAGAAAATTGCTCCTTTTGATGTCCATTAGCCTGATAAAGTTTGATAAATATTTTAGGGGGCCTTGGAAGGTAAACAGGAGGGGTCCAGGTAGATGTCTCTGAAGTCCTGTGACATAATGCTGGGTACAGCTCAGTGACAGTGACACTTGATAGAGCTGTCATCCTAGTTTACACTCTGCTCCTGCCCCATGCATGACACCAACCTGGGCTGAACAGAGTTCTTACATAGGGCCTCTGAGTGGGGAGGGACAGGCTAATGGGGAAATAGGGCACAAAGGAAGACCCAAAAGCAGAATCTCATGCTGATGGAGCAGAAGGAGTGAAGAGAGTACTTGACCTCACTCTCTGGTGCTGGGGTTCGAACTTAGGGCCTCATACATGCAAGGCAAATGCTCTGCCACGGACCTACATCCCTGACTATGAAGAGTATTTAAATGGATAGGAGCCCTCTTCCAGGAGGCCTACCCAGGCCTTCAGGTCTGCAATCAAGAAAGAAACAAGTGACAATTACAGAACCTGAGCAGGCTACCTCTTGAGAATGTTCTTGAGGCATAAGGACATTTCTGGCCCTGTTTGTTGGGGAGGGGCTTACTCTACCCCAAACCTTGCTGAGTGTCGGCAGAGCTAGTGGCTTAAAACCTCCACATCTGCCCATGCTGAGTGGAGAGTCATTTAGTAGCTCCTTCTCTCTCACATGCAGCATTTTTATAGGGCACAGGAAAAGAACCCATGAAAGAAATGAATCAAAAATAATTTTATACTTCCACCAGACTGGTACCAACCTCTCTCATCCTGATATAGTCTCCCTGGGTGTTCCTTCCGCTTTCTGAAGTGTGTTCCAGAAACAGCAGCTCCCCCACCCTAACGTCCCATGTACCCCATAAGAAGAGAGACCCTGTACATTGAGTTCCATTTCTTTTTTAAATTTTTAAAGCATTTTCATGCCATTAGCATAACCAAGGCTCCCAGCAGCCTGGAAGTATGTGCCTATAATGACTTTCCCAGCCTGTTGGAAAATAGAACTTCTCTATTTATAGCATTCCTATAAGCACCCTGGGAAACAACAGTTGGGAAAGGTCAGTGTGGATAACACTGTAAGCACGATTGTAAAGTTCGTTGGTTTCACTTAACACTGGCATTAAAATGCCGCTGTGCTGCTGTGGCTGCCGACTTGGTTTTGAGATTTGCAGAACAGAACTGTCCCATACCATACATCACTGTGCCCTTCTTATCAGCTGTAAATCAAGTATCAGAAAGTAAAAATGCGGCCACAATGAATTTTTTGATACCCACACCTTTGTCTGCATTTCTGATTTTATCCTCGCAACATTCTTGGAATCACTGGGCCATACATTTTGAAGCATTTCCATGGTCCTTGTTGACACAAATTGTCATTTTGTACCCAGCAAAAGGCCATACCTATTTCTATTCCTGCTTGCAGAAGTGTGTGAGTTCTTACCGCATGGAAAATTAAAATAAAATGAACCTTCAGTAACAATATTGCAAATCACAGTCTCTAAAAGAAAAATAAGGCAGAGAAAGAGGAGGAAAAAATAATTTCAACACAGAGGAAGACAGAAGTGAGGGTAGAGATGAGGGTGGGAGGGAAACTGGGGACATTGGTGGTGATGAATGTGCACTGGTAAAGGGTGGTGTACTGAAAACCATGAAAATCTTTATAACTGTGTATCTCATGGTGATTCAATTAAATAATTTAGTTATAAAAATGTACCGTCATAATAATGTGGAAAGCAACACATTTGGTTTCATTTTAATAGGGGTTGCCTCAGAGGCAAAAATCATGATTTCCAAAATGGGATTCCTGGGAAAAAATGGCAACTGGAGCTAAGATTTAGGTCGGAAAAATGAGAGCTTCTTCTCACTAGCTTCTAATTATGGATCTAAACAGCTTTTCAGCTTGGACTTTGCTTTTAACTACCGATTTCTTGCACCAAGTCATCCACATGGCAGTGCCTAATTAGGATTTCATAAATGTGACTCTGATCAGGAAAAGCCCCCAATTAACCCTCTGGTATAACTTCAGGGACAAACTGTAATTGAAAAATGATCAAGCCAGGGATTCAGTAGAATAAATGTGTCAAGGTACAGCTCAAATACTCCAGAAGGAAATTAGGCAAAGTGACCTTTCCTGGGGGGCCAGGAGAGGGAAGATCTTTGTTCCCAGCTGAATCACTGCCTAGAGTTACCCATGCTGTGAGCCAGCACCATGCCATTTCTGAGATAGCATCCAAGGTCTCTGTTGGACCCAATAGGTAGATCCACTGCTATTTGGTGAGTAAAGCATTATTTGGAGACCCGAGACGGGCCAGCATAGACTCAAGATAGTAGGGAGCAAGGGTGATGCCAAAGAAGCTCAGAGTTAGCTGGTGTCACTGGGTGAGATAAAAGAAAATCAGGCTGCCTCTGGGTGGGCCCAGAGGGATCACATCAAGAGTTGGAAATGATGTTACTAGCGGATCAGGTAATTTTATAGCTGATCAATGTCAGATATACCTGTCAGGGATGCAAGTGATTGTTTGAGAATTGACCAGAGAGCAGGTGATCACTTGGTATCTGCTCTTCCCTCAGAGTTCTCAATCTAGAAGCCAGAGATGTGTTAAAATGTTTGCCTTGTTGTCACTGACCCTAGTTCAGTCTTTAGCATTTAGCCATACGAGGAGTGATCCCTGAATATAGAACCAGGAGTAAGACCAGTTGTGGCCTCAAAATGACTAGATATAAAACAAAACAAACTCCAAACATTTTTTTAAAAAGGGTTTCAATCTAATAGTCAGAGGAGATATGTAGGTTTCAGAAGACTCCAATGAAATGGTGAGAATATTATAGACCAAAGCACAGTGAGTTCTAAGCATAGGGAGATGATTTCTGGATGGGTGAGGTGACAACTGGGGTGATGTGGAAGGGCTTTTGAGATTTTATTTCTTTTTTTCTGGATTTTTGGGTCACACCCTTTTTGATGCTCAGGGGTTACTCCTGGCTAAGCGCTCAGAAATGGCCCCTGGATTGGGGGGACCATATGGGACACTGGGGGATTGAGCCGCAGTCCTTCCTTGGCTAGCGCATGCAAGGCAGACACCTTACCTCTAGCGCCACCTCACCGGCCCCTTTTGAGATTTTCTTTTTTTAAAAAAATATGGAATGCTTCACGAATTTGCGTATCATCCTCGCGCAGGGGCCATGCTAATCTTCTCTGTATCGTTCCAATTTTAGTATATGTGCTGCCGAAGCGAGCACCCCTTTTGAGATTTTCTAAGAGTAGATGGCAAGGAAACAATCCCAGGGAAACAGAGAAAGAACACTTTAGTGTTCCCTTCTCTCCCCTCTGTTGCCAAAGAAGGAATGAGTGTTGGGGCATAAGGAGAGTTGCCGTGTACTGCATATACAAGCTGAAGGCATTTCCCACTGGTAAAGAAAACAAACTCTGCTCTCCAAGGAACTTTAGAATCAACTAAGAATTGGCAGAAAGGCCTGCAACCCTGATTGGCGGTGCCTGCTTAACTCTTCAGAGAGTGGGAAATCTAGCTGCTCAGGAGGAGGAAGAACCATATCAAAGAGCCTTGGAGGGTGAGAAGGAGGAAGGCAAGAATAGGGTAAAGGGGCTTCTGGAAGAGATGGGAGCCAAATGTAAGAACACAGATTGTATGTTCTCTGCTGGTAATGGCATTCTAGGGTTTGGGGTCAGGAAGAGGAAAAGGAGAAGGAAGAAGAGGAGGAAGTTAGCTGCAGTCACAACAATAACCAGCTTTTCAACATGCTTCTCACTTTTGAAGACTTATCAGATTCCTTCTAAGTTCACCATCACTTCAAAGTTCTAAAAAGTTCACTGAAAAATGTGGGGGAAGTGACCTGGTTTCTATTTTCCAGGAACTGCAACAAGTGCCCAGTGCAATACCTTAACCCACTACCTCTGCCCCATCATACATTAGACACACACACACATACACACGCACAACACCTATTTTACGCAAACTAGTAGTCTAGCTCCACTGCCAAGGCAGGACACTGTGTCCACATTTTTCTCCTCAATAATGTCAGCCATGTGGTTATCCAGTGGTTTCACTTGATGTTCAACAGATATTTTTAGCTCACTATGCCCAGCACTAAGCTCAAGGTGCCCATACTCAGCTCTTAGAGTCCATTTCCTAGGTCTTCGGCAAAGGCTCCTCCTTTAATCTGTCTCACAAGCCCAAATATTGATTGCTGTCTGAACCTCCCAATCCATCTCTCAGCTAAGCTACTACCATGTTTAGCTGAAGCCACCCTTCTCTTTCTCCTTCCAGTAACAGCCTGTACTGAGGTAGGGAGCCTGAATGAGGGATGCGAGATCCTGGGTGTGTACTCTGCTAGCATCTGGCTTACCAGTGGGAATGGGTTTGGGGGTGTCATACCTGCTTAAGAAATTCCTAGGAATCTGAGCTAGACATCATTTCCTAATCCTGGGATCCTCCGTCTGTAAGTGAGGATGATAATAGCATTGGAATCCAAGATTTAGTGTGTGATTTGAGCTAAAATAAAGCCTTTCCAATGCTTAGCATCTATTTTCAGCCTGAACAGACATGTGGACTTCATTCCTTTTCCCAATTCTTTGAGATACAGTATTAAAAAGAAAAAGAAAAGAAAAAGTAGAATAACTGCAATTGAAGAATATAGTAAAGACAGCTGGAAAGAAAATCCTTGGGCCTAAGACCAAATTGGGTGTTGGGAGTTAGCTCCATGGAAGAGCACAGACATGGCATGCCTGAGCCCCCAGATTTTGACCCTGGCACCAGAGAACCAAACCAAAAATGTCTGAGTGACTGCCACCACAAACAAAAAACTGCAGTTGGGAGTAAACCCAAGGCAGCAAAGAGACTGCAACCCACTTTCCCAGCAGTGCTTCCAACAGAGAAGCAAAGGACATTTGGAACCCCATGAGTGTTCCCTACTTTTGGGACAGGCTGGTATATGGGTCTGAAGGAAACTGCTGGCTGCAGAGAGTTATGTGATGCCAGGTTCTGGAACAAACTGAATACTCACCTCATGATAGATGCAGAGCTGCCCTCCCTGGAAAGAAGTCAGCCCCAAGTCTGCTCTGGGCACAATCTTTGGGTCTTATGGTTGACAGGTCACACAATGGGGTTAATGATTAGCAAGAAACCAACTGAAGGGGCTGAGCTAAGAGCACTTGGCTCAGTTGAACGTGCTGCAAATGAACAGACCCTGGTTCCATGCCTGGCTTTCTGAGCATGGCTGCATGTGGCACTATTGTCTCTCCTGAGAGTAACCACAGTCCTGGTGGTTCCTGGCATCACAGAGTCTAAGCAGCATCTTTAGGCCCAGATATTGCCAGGAGTAAACCCTGTGCCCCTGATGGCATTAGGACTCTATACAAAGATTCTCAAAACTACTCCATTAAAATGTACTAACCACTCAGGGTATGATGATAAACAGGAAATTTTCTGCTAGAGATGAGTTCAGGAAAAAACTGATAAGGAAGCTATCTATTGAGTGTGAGAAAAGAACATAAGTAAATGCTCCTATTTAACATTCCAGGACCTACAGAAAACTTGGCCATTGGAAAAGGAATAGAGGAAAGAGGGTAGGGAAAAAAACAATAGAATTTCCAGAAACAAGTGACATAAGTGAAAAAAATCAATCAGGAGGGACTGGAAAGATAATATAAGAATTAAGATGCTTGCCTTGCATGCAACCATCTTTGTTTGATATCTGGCACAGCATATGCACCACCAAATATCTCCATGAGTAACCCCTAAGCACAGAGCCAGGAGCAAGCCCTGGATATTGCTAAGTATAGCCCAATACCTTTGCCCCTCCAATAAATAAAAATATATCAAGAAAATTGGTAATAGAATTACTGAGTTGGAAAGATGGGATTGTAGCAATCTGAACAATTGGATATTACAATTAAGATATATGAATTTTGTGAACAGGGAATGGTTAAATGGTCATGTGGGACTGGAGTAAAGCTGGCGACAGGTGGGCTAGAGATTTTTTCTCTGCAGATCTAAGCATGTCCCCATCGGTCCACGTGGGGGTAAGATATAGAGAAAAAAGATGCTGCCTGGAAAGATGTGCATCCAAGAGCACTGCCAGTGCATGAATAAAGATTAGGAAAGTTTGGGTTGGGGAGACGGCAGTTTAGCATCACCCAGTGCCTGTCCCAGAACCTTCCAATGCATCCCCCCTAGGTGCAGCCAAGCAGCATGCACCATGAAAGAATTTGGGCTGGAAAAGTCTCATTTGTGCCACTAAGTAGGCACAGTTTCCTGAGCAGTAGTTCTGAGCGTGGGGCCGGATGAGCAATATCAGCCACTGCTACTGTCTATCTGTATCCCCAGCAAACCCCCATGAGAAAGTCACACCCCAAGGTGGAGTCTGAGGGAACTGCTTCTGCAGAGGAGATTTTAAGGACCCCAGAGAGGGACAAAGCAGGGGTTCCCAGGGTATCTCTGCTTCTTTTTGAGTCAGTCCACCGGTCTCACCTAGATCAAGTCAGGATGCTGGTTAGTGCCCCCTCACTTGGAACCTGCACACACATTCCTGTTGGGCTCACTGTCTGGGCACTGCTTGCTTTGTTATTAGTAGAGGCCAGTGGTTCTCTCCAGTGACCTCGAGGGAAGGGGCTTGTGTACCTTTCTGGGGACTAGGGGGCCTGACCCAGACCCTGCTCTCAACCTCATCCACGAGCTGAATCTTTTCCTCCTGGTAGCCCTGATTCTCTCTTCACTGCCAGCTGCTTCTTTCCAGCCATCATCATCGCAGCTCAAATCTGGGAGAACTTAGGGGAGACCAACCAGGATGCCCATGGCCTCACTCCCAACTCCTCTCTCCTCTTTTCTTTCTCCCATTTCCTCTCTCCCCTCTCCTCTACCTCTTCTATACCCCCCTTCTGGGTGTATTGACACACTGCCCAGCCACTGTCCTGTCATACCTTTGGGAGTCCCACATAGACACTCCCCCCAGACAGATAGCCTATTGAGAACTGGGCACTGTCTGCATCCCAGACTGACCTCCTTCTGCTCACTGGTCCTCATTATACCTGGCAATGACTGCAGCAATTTACTCTCAGGTTTTTTCTGTGCTTCTGTTCTGAAAACTGACTAGCTCTCCTACATGAACCCGAACCCCATGTTGCCTATAAAACTCCTGCCAAAGCCCAGTCAAAGCATAGGCTTTTATCGCTTCCCTTGGCCAAGTGATTTAGGTATTGCATTCAAGCTCTATATACTTACAATGGATCCTGCGAATCTATTATTGCTACTTCAGTGTCATGATTATGTGTGTCTCTCATTGCTACTAAGCTCCTGAAGCAGGTGCTGGGTTGGTTTATCACTGTCTCCAGAATCAAATAGTTGAAGAATAAATGAAGGCTAGGTATATGTAAGGCACTGAGTATGTGAATGTATGTGATCCCTAATATTACATCTGAGCATCACCAGGGATGATCCCTAAGTATGGAACCAGAAGTAAGATCTGGGCTGGGTGTTGCCCCAAGTGTGTGTGTGTGTGTGTGTGTGTGTGTGTGTGTGTGTGTGTGTGTTGGGGAGGCTACCTATTGACCTTGCATGCTTTCTTCAAATTTACACATTTAGAAACATATAAGGTATTGGGGAAGATGCAAAAATATTAGAGTCCTGGGCACTGTTAATAGCACAGTAAGCTTCAAGTCTGGAGGTTCCTCCAAAGTCTAAGACACGGGCCAGAGAGAGAGCGTCCTAGTATGTAAAAGGACCTCAATTCAGCCTTCCCCCAAATCACTGATATAACATGACTTCTAACTCATCTGAATACTATGTGGTTAGGCCCCAGAATCTAAAACTAAAGCTATTTCATGATCCATCCATCCATCTCCCTCCTGAGGACCAAAATTGGTATCTCACAGGCTTCCTGTACTGCTGACAACATAAATGCCGCTAGCAAAGATACAGACAAGGCGATGTGAGGAGAAAAGTGCGTGTGTGTGTGTGTGTGTATGTATGGAGAAAGCATTGAAATCATCCATAAGGAATCCATAAGGAGGTGGGCTCAGCACTATCATGGGAAGGCAGAGCAAAAGCCTGGGAAAAGGCTTGTCTCTGCCTTGCCCCAGCTCCACTGCTGCCAACAAACACTCAGGCCAACCCAGAACCTACTTTCCCATTAGCCTTCCTTTGTTCTGCCCACTCTTCAGGGCATAGGATGGTGTGGTAGGGCCATTCATGAAGTGGCCACAGCTGAAGTGATGCTTCTCCAGCTTGACTCAGATGCTGTACTGACTTCCACAAGGAACTCTGGAGACTTTGGGACTCTGGAGCTAAGTGTCTGGGTTCTAATCTGATTCCAACCCTTCTTGACTATGTGGTCTCAGGCCACATGCAGTCCTTTTTGCTTCTATGTAAAAGGAGAACCACTTCATGGGGATAACCCTCAGTTTGTATGCTGTTTCTAGTGGGAGATTTCTGCCCTTCATACATTCATCAGGATGTGCCCGCCTCAATCCACCCCAGCTGTATCTTATCCTGTCCCTATACACCTGCACCCAAACCTTCCCCACTCCCATATTCTGTAGGTCATTTCCATTTTCCAGTAGTCACACTAGAAATGACACAAGCAGCATTGCCTAGAATAATATCCTCAATTAAGTCACATTTAGCTATTTATCATCTCCACATGAGATCAATATTCTAATCTGAGACACTAGGCATGCTAGTTTCTCTCATAAAGTCTTTAATCCACTGTATCTGTTGCCCTAAATGCACACAACCCAGCAGACCAGTCTCAACCTAGGGTTGTATGGTAGCTTGTGGCTGTGACCCTCCTGTGCCTGAGTACCATGAGAACCATGAGCATACTGGTCTCTCCAAGTATGTGGCAGATTCCCATAAATGCTGATATATTGAAGGAAAGTAAACAACACTGAGAAGTCTGTTCTTGCCCTTGGCTAAGCCCACAATATTCTCTCCTCTTTCATTGTACAGTAATTCAGCAATGATTTTGGGGACAAGTCCTGGATACAAATATCCAAGAATCTTTCCAATGAAAATGGAAGGAGTTGCTTATGGACCTGGAGATGTAGGAAGAGTCATAGGAAGAGATGAGAGAAAAGAGGTAGGTTAGTAAAGGCTGGTTTGAGTCAAGAGTGGTAACAAGCCAATTTTTTAGGGAGCCTTTGACCTTGATTTAAGGCAGAGAAGGAAAGAGGTGTCGCCCACAGGTTTTCTTACAGTTTCCTAGGTATGGACTGGCAAGCAAAAAGCAGCAGGAGGAATGAAAGAGAAAATACTTTGGTGCACACACAGTTGTGGGCAGCAGCAGAAAAATTGGGGCCAGTCTATCAGAGCCCTAGATCAGCCTGCCTGCACTCAGAAAAGACAGATGTATGTACTGGGATAAAATGACTTGTTATGGCTGAACATAGATTCTAGGATTCTTGCTTCCTATCTTCAGGCCCGAGTCTTCAATGCTATCTCTTGATAAAGATGAGAATGCATTAAAGCTCTTTGAAGAGGACCTAGGGATATTAAACAAATAGGTTATTGAAATGCAGTTAACTACTCAGTAATATATTTGAAGAAAATTAATTTTTTATCCTGCCAGTGCACTGAAGCCACCCATAATAAATGTGCACTGACTCCTCCTCACAGGTTTAAGATAAAAAAAACAGAATCTCAGTAGGTATCTTTAGAGAAACATAATTATAATTTAGTTGACATATCTCATATCTCGGTGCTGGTGAGCAAACCTCCCCTGAATAATTCAAATAATAAATTCTGCCCCCTTTGGAAAACTGAGTTAATCCTGAGTGGAATTGGTTTAGGTATTTCCCTCTCCAAAGACACTTATATGGCAGCAAAAGAGCATAACATGCTCCTGTACCTCAAATCTCTCCTGGACTCCTCAGGTACTGGTTCTATGAGCCAGTCACTTCCAGTTTATAGTTCTTATTGCTATCAGCCTTATATCTGCCTGGTGGTGTCTGGCAACTCCCTGGTTGGGTAGCAATAGAGAAAAGCATGCATGTCAGAGGTAGCTCTTGAGTCTCCAGCACAAACCCACTACTTCCCAGATTTTTCACATTCATTGTGATAGCAGGATGTCAGCAGGCCACATGACACAAACACATTGCTTCTCTGAGCTGCACAGAGGTCCCCTAGTCCCCCTGCAGAGCCACTGGTTGCCAAGGCTTATTTGCACTTCACAGGATTTACACTCCAGAGAAGTCTAGCAAAAGAGCAGGCAGCCTTGGTTGATTGGTACAGCAGAGAAATTGGGCTATTTCTTTGAACAAGTTCAGTCTAGTAATCTTGGGAGATCTTGTTGCAATCTTTAGGGACAGTTCTCAGTTTTATATCCATTAGAACATCCATGATCTGAAAATTAGGCTTCTATGGATACTTGTCAAGTGGAATTTCACATTTGGGTTTTGGTCTACTATAAAGTTTGGGGGAGAATTTTAAATCTAATACTACCTCTACTTTTCTAAACCACTTTTCTGTCTATCCACAGCTCCCCAACCCCACCAAAACAAACACAAAATTGATGTATACCATCTGTCCATTGCTCTGAAAGAAAGTGAAATAGTATGAACTGTCCCATGTCTCAATTCATTCTGAGTACACTTTTCCAGGTTAACCCTTAGCATATGTTTCAAGGTTAATACTCAGCATGATCTTCTGAGTTAATGTTCAGCATACACTTCCGGGTTAACACTCAGCATGCATTTCCCAACTGCAGATTGAGTGCAAAGCCAAATATGCCAGTATAGAACTTCCGTTTTATTATAGCTGTCATTAGACAATGACATGAGACCAGTGGCACTTTGACAAGAATGACAAGAACATCTCTTCCTTCTGGCTTCCATTCAAGGAACTAGTCTTCAAACTGGATCAAGGAGACTCTATCTAATAGTTCCATATTGGTTAATGCTGGCTAGCTTGTAGAGTCTGCTTTGAGTGTCACAGAGAATTTCTCAACCTGTGGAACCCAGCCTCCCAACAGTAGTGTCAGAAATGTTGTGCATCTAGTATTAGAGTTAAAGTCAATTAAAAGCATGCATAAAAAAATTACAGCATGCAGAATTATTCTCCAGAGAGGAAATGAGGGCTCATCTCTTAAGGGGAGACTAGTGCTGGGTGATGGAGGCAATACCAAGAAGTGGTGAGCTCTTCTGGTTCCTCGGGGATGCTAAGTGGCTTCCTGGTCTTTCCCAAGGACTATTTTGGGGGGCCTTTATAAAGCAGGCCCTACCTCAATACCCCACAAATCATGTCTGAGGGCGAACATTCTCCTTAGAAATCAGCTAATAGGGTTGAATTATGAAAAGTTCTATTTTTATTGCCTCAAACTCTTAGATAAACTCGTATTTCTTGCTTTCAGGAACTTTTAAAAATATAAATCTTTATTTAAGCACCATGATTACAAGCATGTTTGTCGTTGGGTTTTTCAGTTATAAACAAAATAACCCCTTCACCAGTACAATAAGTAGTTACATGTTTCCCCAAATCCTGAGGAAAAGGGACAGTGAAGTCACTAAAGAGGCAAAAGAATGGAACCACAACTACACAAGCATCATTGGCAGAGGCTGTTGGGGAGAGATGAAGGGAAGAATTTTGAGGAGAGCAGCCCTAGATTATTAACTGGGATTCCCCAGAACTGTAAGGGTAATTATCAGTGAAGATAAAGAGCAGAGGAGTCTGAGAAGGAGGATAGATGGGGTATGGTGTGGTCTAGACTTGGCAGGTGAGAGAAGGACCAAGAGTATCTGGGTCTCGGGGAAGACTGGATCATGAAATGAAACTCATTTCATAGTTTGAACCCCCACCCTGTAAACTGTAGGATAACAAGGGAGTATTGTGTAGAGCTTCTAAGTGTGAGCTAAGCCATGGCAGGAATCTAGCACAATCTCTACCGGCACTGATTCTCCAAATATAGCTACTTCCTCACAACTTTGGAACTAGACCCATTCATGATCTTTTATAAACTAAACTCTATTACTGCACCCAACTTTCCTTCTGCTCTCTCCATACTCCTACTCCTCATCTTGTTTGTCTACCAAGATAAGCCCCTTATACCACAATCTACCTCACCCTCCTAAACCCCCAAATTCAACTTTGATGCAAGGTCAGAAGACATTTGAAGCCCCATCAGATTAGAAGCTTTCTCACTGCTTCAACCCATGACCACATTAAATCAACAAAGGGCACAAGCCCCTGATGGGACCAGGTTGGCTAACACAGGCTCCACAACTATGATCACACAGGAGCCTGTCCCAGGTGTGTCCTTGGCTTGGGTTCCTCTCTTGAACAGTGTAGAGGGAGCTGGCCTCAGCAAGAAATGCTTCTCTTGCAGACACTGCAGTCTGAGAGGTGCAGTCAGCTGCATCTTGTGAGGCTGTGGTCTGTGAGTGCTGCTCCCATCCTTTCTATCCCATTCCATCCCATCCTTGGCATGCATTTCCTTACTTAGTTCTTCCAACCACTGTTGCAGTAAAATCTATTATCCCCTCACTTTAAAGAGAAATGGAGGTGCCAAGCAGCTCAATAATATGCCCAAGGTCAAGGTCACACAATGCATCTGGCTGAAAGGGAAGCCTTGCTCCTGGCAACCTGAGCATCTGTCAGCAGCTGAAGCTTTGACTGTGGGGCCAATGCTGACAAGCTCTGGAGGGGAGATGCAAGCACTTAGACCTTTGAGGAGCTTGGCTTCAAACCACTATGAGGTGCCATTACTCAAGAAAGGAAAAATGGGGCCAGAGTATTAGTATAGTAGGTAAAGCACTTGCCTTGCATATGGGTTTGACACACCAGGAGTATGAATGGTTCCCAAGAGTGATCCCTGAGTGCAGAGCCAGGAGTAAGCCCTGCTCTCTACTAGATGTGTTTCCTTCCCCCAAACAAAATCAACATTCTCATGTTGGACAAGGTACCAAAGAGTTAGCTGATAAGAACTCAGCAGGCCTGAGACTAGCAAGTAGCTATGAGGAAGAAGAGACTTGGAAGGGAAAATTCTATATCACCTGCAAACACTTAGCCAGGGGTATTTGCATTGGAGCACTGGCTGTGGGAGACTGCAACTGCTGAAGGCATGAGGGCAATAAAGTTCCCTCTGTAAACACCTCTGTTCAGAGTGGGCCTTCATCCCTCTGACTCAGAAGGAAGCATAGAAATTCCAAGCAGGACAAATATTCAGAAGCTCATACAAGAGAACAAAGCAAGAGGCAGGAAGGGGCTCATAGGATTAGGGGGCACCGAATACGTGAGGTGAGGACAGGCTTCCAGCAGCTGGGCTCATTATTTTATTTAAATCCACTTCCTGCCTCATCAGGTGTAGGATTAATGTATACTAATAATAGACCTTTAATAACCATTGTTTATGGCAGTGGCACTAATAATTTTCTAAGTACTCCACAGTCTAATCCAACTCTCTCCTCATAATCTTGGGGCAGTGTCCTTGTGAAGACTGACTTTGACAATAGTCAAAGGAAGGACTGCTGATGGGCTAGGCATTCATGGAGGGAGTCGGAGGCCAGGAACCCTGACTTGTAGAATTGCTTCTTCAGCCTTTCCTCCCATAAGCTCAATGACTCAACTACTGACTCAACTACTGAGCCCAAATGGGCAGCAATAGCAAACACAGGTGAGGGAGAGAACAGATGCCATACTTATATCCCAGAATTCCCTGGGTTCTCAGTCTAACACAGCCTGGTTTGTAGACATGCTGTCAGAAATCCCTGCTGTGATAATGCTTGATGAGATCTTAGCAGGATACTCCCTGTGTATAGAGAGCTTATCCTAGTCTTCTTCAGCGTGGGCTCTGATTTTTTTTTTAATTTTTTGTTTGTTTTGAGACTCTATATTCTTGTGCTCAGAGCTTACTCCTGGTTCTGTGCTTATGGATAACGCCTGATGAACTCAGGGAACCACATGAGGTGCCGTGGATCAAGCCTGGGTAGGCAAGACAAACGCCCTACCTGCTGACTATCATTCCAGAACTCATGGGCTCTAGATTTTTGAACAGCTCCTCACTTCAGTGGTGACTACATATATACATGCACAGCTTGCTTCCTTTCTTCTGATCCCAGGTTTTTGCTGGGTTCTCAATCAATTACTAGCAAGGCTGGTTTAAAATGGCTTCTGATGTTTACTGAGCAGAAATGCTTGTGTGTCATATTGACAGGATAAACCAGGAGACATTTGTATACAGAATCTCTGGAAATCACAAGAGGTTTCTGAATAATAATAATAATAATAATAATAATAATAATAATATCATTATGACTGTTTTGGTGGGGGCTTGCTTGGGCCACACCTGGCAGTGTGGCTTACTCTTATCTCTAGTTCTCAGGGATCACTCCTGACAGGTCTCAGGGCACCATATGCTGGGGTTTGAAACCAGGGTGAGCCAATGGCAAGGCAAATGCCTTAACCTCTGTAATGTTTTTCAGTTTAATGTCTCTGAATTCTTGAGCTCTCACATCCGCTTGAGATTCTAATCTTGCACCTCATGGAATTCCCTGATCTTTCTGCCCTGCCCTAGCTATAAATTTTTATAGGGATATTAGGTACTCTCACCCCATGCCTGACCATGGACATTTCCATGCATTTGGGTTTGGTAGGTCATACATTTCAGGCACGGAGGTCTGAAGGAGGATTATAGCAAGAGAAGTTCTGCTAGTGACCTACCCTGCATTGAGATAGGCCTCCTCATTTCTCCCTCCACATGTACCCCATCACCCTAGGCCACAGCAGCATACCCAGCCTGAAAAAAGAAAGAAAACAAGGATCTGAGCTGAAGGCATCCCCCAGGAGCACTACTGACCATTTAATTACAAGGTCCAATCAAACTAATTACACTGTAGAGACCCAGTGGACACTAGGTGATTAAGGTTTGCAAAGGCAGCTGGTTTTGGGGCTCTGGTGGCAGTCAGTAAATGGAGCAGTGAGTTCTGTCATGAAGAGCAAGGGACTTAAGAGAAAGAGCAAACTATCTTGTAGGAGCAAACTTCCAAGGTGTTCAGTAGGACACATGCCTTTTTATGCTTGGAGAGGGAGGTCCAAGGAAGAGGGAGATCCTCCCCAAAAATTTATCAGCATAGTAATAAGACGGCATGACTGAGACAGATCTATGCCCTGTGCAGATAAGACAAGGGGACTCGCCAGCAACATGAAGGGCAGATGGTAATGACAACAGAACTACCACCACCAACACCTATACTATTAACACTACCACTTAAGATAGTCATGTTATCATACCAAAGGCCACATGACCACTGTCACCACTTACAACAGTCACAACATCTCCACCAGCAATAGCTACATTACCACCACCACTTACAACAGCCACACTGCCACAAAAAAACACGCTATCACCACCAGCAGCTGCATTATCACCATCATGATTAACAATAGCCACGCCATTACCACCACCTACAACAGCCACAATTACCACCACCATCTCCAATAGCTACACTACTACCACCAATGTCACTAAAACAGCAACAGAAATAACAATTGATGATTGTTTAGATTGGAGAAAATATTCATCCAGTGCCTCATGTGCTTTACCTCAACCCACCTGATGCTCAGGAATGGAGTGTCAGGGACTCACACCCTTACATTTCTCCAATGGCAAATGCAACCAAGCTGAGGGAAGCTTGCAGAAGAGGAGCTGGAGTCGTCAAGTGTGAGAATTTGTGTATGGGCACTGGAGCTCAGGGTGCTTCTGGAGGTGCTCCAGAAAATGTTGAAGGGCATCTTGGTTGTTTCCAGAGTCTGGCTATTGTAAAGAGTGCTGCAATTAATATAGGTGTGAGGAAGGCATTTGTATATTGAGTTTTTGAGTGCCTAGGGCATATCCCTAGAAGTGGTATAGCTGGATAAAATGGAAGCTCAATTTCCTGTTTTTTGAGGAACCTCCATATTGTTTTCCATAAGGGCTGGACTAGATGGCATTCCCACCAGCAGTGAATGAGAGTACCTTTCTCCCCACATCCCTGCCAGCACTGATTGTTCATGTTCTTTGTGATGTGTGCCAGTCTCTGTGGTGTAAGATGGTACCTCATTGTTGTTTTGATTTGCATGTCCCTGATGATTAGTGATGTGGATCATTTTTTCATATGTCTTTTGGCCACTTGCATTTCTTCTTTGAGAAATTGTTCTTTTGTTCTCCCCATTTTTTGATGAGGTTAGATATTTTGTTCTTGTACAGTTCTGTCAATATCTTATATATCTTAGTTATTAGCCCCTTATCTGATAGGTATTCGGTGAATAGATTCTCTCTTCTGTGGATGGCTTTTGTATCTTAGGCAATATTTCCTTTGAGGTGCAGAAGCTTCTCAGCTTAATGTAGTCCCATTTGTGTATATCTGCTTCAACTTGTTTGGAGAGTGCTATTTCTTCCTTGAAGATACCTTTAGTTTCAATGTTCTGGAGTGTTTTACCTATGTATTGTTATATATACCTATGGCTTAAGGTTTGAAATCAAGGTCTTTAATCCATTTGCATTTGATTTTTGTGCAGGGTATTAGATGGAGATCTGAGTTTGTTTATTTGTGTCACTTGTGCCAACACCACTTGTTGAAGAGGCGTTCTTTACTCCATTTTGCATTTCTTACCCCTTTATCAAAGATTAGTTAATTATACATCTGGGGAGCATTCTCTGAATACTCTAGTCCAGTGGTCCTCAAACTACGGCCCACGGGCCACATACTGTATTTGTTCCCATTTTGTTTCTTCACTTCAAAATAAGATATATGCAGTGTGCATAGGAATTTGTTTGTAGTTTTTGTTTTTATTATAGTCCGACCTCCAACGATCTGAGGGACAGTGAACTGGCCCCCTGTTTAAAAAGTTTGAGGACCCCTGTGTCTAGTCTATTTCACTGATGAGGGTCATTCTTTATTTCAATACCATTCTGTTTTAATGATTATAGCTTTGTAATACAGTTTAAAGTTGGGGAAAGTGATACCTCCCATATTCCTTTCCCCAAGGATTGCTTTAGCTATTCGCTGTTGAATGTTGTTCTAGATGAATTTCAGCAGTGTTTGATTCACTTCTTTGAAGAATTTCATGGGTATCTTTAGAGGAATTGCATTAAATCCATACAATGCCTTAGGGAATATTGCTATTTTAATGATGCTAATCCTGCTAATCCATGAGCAGGGTATGTGTTTCCATTTCCGCGTGTCCTCCCTTATTTCTTGAAGCAGGGTTTTGTAGTTTTCTTTGTAAAAGTACTTCACATCTTCAGTCAAGTTAACTCCAAGATATTTAGTTTGTGGGATACTAATGTGAATGGGATTGTTTATTTAATGTCCATTTCTTCTCTATCATTATTGATGTATAAAAAGGTCATTGATTTCTGTCATTGATTGTTAATTTTGTAGCCTATACTTTGCTATATGAATCTATTGTTTCTAGAAGCTTTTTCATAGAGACTTTAGGATTTTCTAAATATAGTATCATGTCATCTGCAAACAGCGAGAACTCGATTTCTTCCTTTCCTATCTGAATTCCCTTGATATCTTTTTCTTGCCTAACTGCCATGGCAAGTACTTCCAGTATGATGTTGAATAGGAGTGGTGAGAGAGGGCAGCTTTGTCTTGTACCAGATTTTAGAGGAGTGGCTTTTAGTTTATCTCCATTGAGGCTAATATTTGCCATTGGCTTGTGGTAGATGGCCTTGACTGCTCTGAGAAAAGTCCTTCCATTCCCATCTTGATGAGGGCTTTTATCAAGAATGGGTGATGGACCTTATCAAATGCTTTTTCTAAATCTATTGATATAATCATGTGGTTCTTATTTTTATTTTTGTTGATATGGTGTATTATGTTGATTGATTTACAGATGTTAAACCAACTTTGCATTCCTGGAATGAATCCTATTTGGTCGTGGTATATGACCTTCTTGATGAGGTGTTGGATCCTATTTGGCCGAATTTTGTTGAGGATTTTTGCATCTGTATTCATCAGGGATATTGGTCTGTAGTTTTCTTTTTTTGCAGCATCTCTGTCTGATTTTGGTATCAAGGTGATGTTGGCTTCATAAAAGCTATTTGGAAGTGTTCCCATTTTTCAATTTCATGAAAGAGCCTGACCAAGATTGGTAATAGTTCCTCTTGAAAGGCTTGAAAAAATTCATTAGTAAATCCATCTGGGCCTGGGCTTTTGTTTTTGGGCAGATTTTTTTTACCGTTTTAATTTCCTCAATGGTGATGGGGTGTTTAGATATGCTACATTTTCCTTATTCAACCATGGAAGGTTATAGGAGTCCAATAATTTATCCATTTCTTCCAGGTTTTCATATTTCATGGCATGGAGTCATAAAAATGAAACTTCACTAACAACGTTCAGTACCAAATCTGAAATTGATGAAATTTTTATCCTGCCCACCAGTAAGATCAGCTATGTAGAAGTGTCTACTGCAGCCGGGCCCTACTCTAAAGAGACTATTTCGAATCCAATGACCACATCAATGTCTGGAGAATGACAGTTGCATGATGTAGGAATTTTTAAAAACCAACACAACTTTGGTGAGCCAGTTTTATTTGCTACCAAAAGGGAAGCAAAGCATCTCAAAGGTAGGAAATGCAGACATCCCTGACTACAGCTTACTCAAGAAACAAGACCTGGTTCCAGGCACGGACTACAAATTCTGGGTTGCTGCCATAAATGGCTATGGAATAGGTCCTTTCAGTAAGGTCAGCGTATTTAAAATCTGCATTCTAGAGGCTCCTTCTGCAGTCAGAATTTCAAAGGATGTTGATGGTATCCATCTTTCCTGGGAACCACCAATTTCAACTTCTGGAAATACCTTGGACTGTTCAGCCTACTTGGCTATCTGCACAGCACAAATACAAGATAATCCGAGTCAGCTTGTGTTTATGAGGATTTACTGTGGTCTTAAGACAGCAAGTATAGTAACTGCCGGGCAGCTTGCTAATGCACACATTGATATTATACATCCAAGCCTGCCATTGTGTTCAAGATATCAGCAAAGAATGAAAAGGGATATGAACCAGCAATGCAAGTTGGGCGGCTTCAAGGTAACAATAAAAAAAAGCACCTTTAAATTGATTTATTTTACTAAAGCTGTTGTGATCATTTTTTATTAGTAACTGATTATGAAGATTTGTCATTTTAAAAGAGTATTCTCTGTATTTCTAACACTTACGAATTTGAGTTTGTAACTTGTTCTTAAAATGTATTTACTCAATTCTAGATCCAGATAAAAATAGAAAAGAAGCAAAGACTCTGAAAATTAGTATATGGATTCTCTTTATAGTTATAGCTATTTTATAAAAGGAGATAGTACAATTAGGATAAAAGCTAGAAGACTTTATTACCCCAGTATCTTTTTTTTAAATAAGTCCTGATAACTCAGTTATCCTCAAGTTACAGAGATGAACCTAGTAACTGGCTGTCATGTGTTGTGTTGTCACCCTGAGTAAAAGTTCTCTCCACTGTAAATACCCATCTTTCAGTGCTCCCTGGACCTTAACCTACCAGCCAGGATCCTCCTATAACTCTCCTCTTGTATATATTTGCAAGACTGATTTTAGCAGTCATCAATTCCTTTCCTGTTTTCTACATTTAGCACAGAGCCAAATCATTTAAAAAAGAAAAGAAGCAGTTCAGAAACTTTGCTTTTGAATTTTTTATTATTTTCCAGGAATCATATTTGGTAAAATATAAAACCAAAAATGGTCTTTCTTAATTTCTAACAGACTGACATAGAGGAATATATTTTTAGCCAAAGCACTTAACTTATCTGGCCCTCATTGTCCTTGTTGTTAGATGAGCGAGTTAAATGAATTTATCTATAAGGTTTCCTTCAGCACTAAAAATTTTGTATTTTCATCAGAAGTAAAGTAAATCTTTGAATATTTTAACACCTCTTTTTTTTTGTTTGTTTTTGGGCCATACCCGGCGACGCTCAGGGGTTACTCCTGGCTATTCGCTCAGAAGTCGCTCCTGGCAGGCACGGGGGACCATATGGGGAACCGGGGGATCGAACCCTGGTCTGTCCTAGGTTAGCGCAGGCACCTTATCTCCAGCGCCACCGCCTGGCCCCGAAATCTCACTTTAACACCTATCTTAACGGCTCTAACTTTACTTTTTCTGAGTATTTAAAATTCAGAGTTGATGCATTTGTCCTCTTACTGCAGAAAGAAGGATGCACATTAGGAGGACACAATTTCGAAATAGTTTTGAGACAATGTTTTAAACATTTGTAAGATTTTTGTAAATGCTCTCAATGTTTTATTTTTGCATTTTTTTACCTTGAAATTGTATAAACTTTTATACAACTGAAATACAGCACTAGAGAGCATACTCAGGTTTATCACAGCATTAAGAAACAGATAGGCCTTCAGTCCACTCTGCTACAGGTCACTTGTTTAAAATCTATTAGGTTCCACTGCCTGTGTCAATCCAGAGTAAACTTCCAGAGCAATAATGCCAGAAAATTAAGAGCTGCAGTGGCTGCAGGCTGACACGTCTGTCTTCTTTAGGCCGTGTACCTGTTGCCAGTTTAGATTGAGTAGCTGTGTCCTCAAACTTCATGTATAAAAACTCTTAGCAAAAATGAATTAAATTGTGCATATAGATATATATGCATGTTTCAGTTACTAATTTAAAGTATATAGAATATTTTAATATATAATTTTGTAAAAAAAAATAACTGGGATTTTTATACTATAGTATTTGTAATCATTGTATCTAGGTTTCTCTTGAAGAAAATATGCAAACTGTTAAGACATGAATAAATGGTTTCCAAGCTCTAAAGGTAAAAATTGATGCACTACTATGGTGTTAAAATACCTTTTTTTTTGTGGTTGTATGAATCCTTCTTCTTTAAATGTACTTTACAAACAATGTTTACAGGGAGCTTTTCTGGTTTTTTACCCTAGCCCCTCCCATGGTGAGCTTCATTCTGCATTTGTTTAACTCATACTCTGCTTTTAGCATATGCTTGCTTTTTGTACTAGTAGACTTTTAACTTACCTCATTATTATGTTTGTAATCATTTGTATAGCTTCCATAATATGTCTGACATAGGCTAAACAAATATTTAACCAAAGTTAAAATAAATGACAAGCAATTTTGCACATATTAATCACTATACATTGTTGTGTATATGTGTGCATTTAGTTATAAAAACTAAGAATGGAAAGTTCTGGGGCCCGGGAGATAGCATGGAGGTAAGGCGTTTGCCTTTCATGCAAAAGGTCATTGGTTCGAATCCCGGTGCCCCATATGGTCCCCCGTGCCTGCCAGGAGCAATTTCTGAGCATGGAGCCAGGAGTAACCCCTGAGTACTGCCGGGTGTGACCCAAAAAAAAAAAAAAAAAAAAAAGAATGGAAAATTCTAGTTAATTATATGTTTCAAGATCGATTATTTGCATGATCTAATTGCTTTAATTAAACTAAGTCTGACTTTCCACTCCTGGCTTTTGACATTCAAAATTTGCACCTTAAAGCACCTTTCTTAAAAACCAGGTGTAAATTGGCCTTCACAAAGACTGGAATACCGGACTGAGTACATTGGTCCCTTTGTAGTTTCAGGTTTAGTTTACACAAATGCCTCTCTTCTTGCCCAGGAGGTGAACATAGACTTGTGGCTCTAACCTTCTCTAGAAGGAAAGAGTAGTCTTTCTGTACCAAGAGACTTGTTAAAATAGCACAAGGTTTTACTCTGAAAATTTGCCTTGTTTTTGTTATTTTTTTTTTTTGGCATCCATCTGCTAAGCTTTAGCTTTGTTTAATTAACTGATATGTGATTGGCAACTGAAAGATGCTACTGAAAAATGTTTGAATTGTGTACTCATGAATCAAACTGACTAGAATAAATAGCAAGGGGTGCACATTTAGCTCCTTAGGGATTACACCTTTTTTTAAGTAAAGATCTTTGTTTAGTCGTGACTTGAGAGTTTGTAATTCCTTTTTACAAGATTCAGTTCCTTTCTTGAGGCCTTCCAGTGCTGAAGCAGCTCAGTTGTGCAACCCTTGGCCACAACATCCCTACTGGGTTTTCCAACTTGACTTCATTTATGGAATAGGAAGATTTTGATGTTGCATGCTCTTAGAATTATATTTTCAAAATACTATGCTGATTTTTGTTTAATAAACTGCTTTAATGATTTAAGTAGAAATAGGATGTTAGAAATTCACTTTTACCTACATTTTTTCAATGAAGTGGAAACAATCGGATTGCATGTGTGAGGCCCTGCTCTATAACTAGACTACATAAATGTAATCACCTAAATGAAGGTAAAACTGTTGAGCCATTATTTCAAAGACTAGTAGGTTAGCAAAGATTTATTCTCCATAGGAAAACGGCATATAACAGTATTACTTATACCCTGAGAATCATTAGTAGCATTGGACAGAAAAGATGGTTAGCTTACAAATTGTAGTCATCTATTTGGTCACAAATGAAGAAGGGTATCAGCCAACTTGGCCTTTTACCATCTGAAGCACATTATGTTTCTGAAGACTTATTTTAGACAGTTTTATGTATATTTGCCAATGATGTGTAAAAAGCACCTCTTCTACTGTCAAAAAAGAAAAAACTTCTTCAAAAAAAGACAATAAAGATGAAGTAGGCAGGGGACTGGTAATGAGTTTTCGGGAAGTAGTCAATCCAAGATGTGACTAGCTCTAAAATAACAAAAAGCATTAAAGACTGGATCCCCTTTGTGAATACAGAACTGGAGGCTGATAAGACTAACTGCTGCCAGCACTGAGATAAAAGGCTGGTCTCCTCTGGAGAAAAGCTCCAGCAGGGACAAAAGGTTGTGATAAGGACATGAAGGTGGACCACCAAAGTTCTAAGCTCTTGACAAAATCCTACCAACAGACTCTTTTTCTTCCTTTGATGTTTTATTTTTAACAATAAAATTTTTAATTGAACCACCAAGGATACACAATTATAAAGTTGTTTATGATTGAGTCCAATCATACAATGTACAGCACCCTTCACCAGTGCACTTTTCCTGCCACCAGTGTCATCAGTTTCCCTTCCTCTCCCTTACCCTCCCCCTGCCTGCCTCAGTGGGAGACCATTTTCTTCTCTCTCTTCTCTTTCTTCCATACAATACACCTTATCTCTCTTTCCTTCGTTATAATCCCTAAATAAAATGGTTTTACTTCAATATTTGTCTATTTGTCTCCTCCTGAAATTCTTTTCTTAAGGAAATGTGATGGCCTTGGAAAGCCCAGATCCTCTTTTCTGCAAAGAGCAATTCTTTACTCCACCCAGAGTTTCATGGCTCCTAAAGAAATGGAGTGGTGGGGATCATTTGCCCTTCTGGGCAGAACAAGTGGGGTTTAAGTGCAGCTTAGCATCTCCCTCTTGGTGAGTCATGGAGCCTATTCAATGCCAGGGTTTATCACATACATCACAGACTCTCATCAGTCCTAGATTTTCCAGGCGACTCATGTGGGTAGAGTTGGAAATGGGAGATGCCCTTCCTTGAGTCTTCACCTCTTCGCTCTCCATTTTACATTAGTAACCTCTGACAAAATGTACTCTGTAAACTAGAGAAAGATTTCTTCTGAGGAGTGTCTCTAATGTGTGCCTCTTTAATAAACCTTCTTTGTTCTTACCTAAATATTTCCCTAACAGGTAAGATATTTTACTAACCATGCTCTTTCCACTCCTCACCTTTCCTCCAGCTGTCTTCCTCCCTTCTCCCTTTCTTTTCATTCTTTCTTCCCTTCTTTCATTTTATAAACATTTCAACCGGGGACTGTGTGAATGTTGCCAGCACTCCTCAGGAGATTTATGCCTCTAGAAAGCTCATGGTCTGCATGGGAAAGACACAAACTTGTTCTGAAGTGTGCTAATTGTCTTGAAGGAGGAGCCCTGGCAGCCCTCAGTATGGGCCAGTGCAATGTTGAGGGCAACCTATCAGATGGTGGGCACAAGCCCTCTGTCTTTCAGGAGGCAATAGAGGTGATGAAAGAACACAGATTTGAGAGAGAGAGAGAGAGAGAGAGAGAGAGAGAGAGAGAGAGAGAGAATTATCACTTATACAGCCGAGGGTTTAGGGCAAATTCTGAGCACTAGGGCCCTCTATACAATGAGAGTAATAACCTCTCTTTGCTGCAAGGTTTAAGGTTGGATGCAGGCAAGCCCTGAGCATAGCTCCTATAAAAAAAGAATCTTTTCCTTCTTTTCTTCCTTTCCTCTAATATGAAAGAAGCTCTGTCAAGTATTTCTTTGTGGCCATGCAGAACTTTACCTGATACTTTGAATTAAACAGTTTTGCCACAGTAGGCTTTGCTTGTGAAATATAAAAATACAGGACTGAAAAAGCAAACGATGCCCTTAGGCTCCATGGGGAAAGCCACAGTTATAGCCAAGGGGGGTAAATTCCAAACAAACTGGCAATACATGTAACTGCAGTACCACCATGCTAAACAACTGCACAGACTTAATTAAAGACACTTCAAATAAATTCCTTCAAACACTCACTCAAACCCTTTGCCGCTTTATCAGACTCCCAATTTGCTGACGGGAGTGTAATTTTTGCTGAACTTTCTGAATGGCAAATCACATTTTCATCCCAAAGTGTCAGAGATAAAGGCATATGAGCAAATGGAATAATTAAAGGCCAAAGATGTAACCCAACCAGGAGAGCAATAGGCAAACACAAATCAGCCAAGGGGCTTCACCATCTTCTTTTGCTGATTACACCAAAGGTTTTATTGCTATAAATTAGAATCAAGTTCTCCTGAAATATTAATCTATGTCTTAAGAAAAAAATTATGGTTGATATAAATTCCAATTTCTGGTAAGTGTCTTTAATATCTGGGCTTATCAACTGTGGAATATTCCTTATAGAGGGGGCTCCACCTCTGGCATGAAGCTAATGCATACACTCCTAAACTCTTTTCACCTATGTTCATTTTCATTTACCCCTGACCATTCATCTATCTGCCCTTCTATTAACATATCCATCTACACCCACTTAACTACCCATATATTCATACTCAAACCTGCCTTATTGGTTTATTTATTCACCCATTCATTTATCCACCCCCCCCACCAAATACACCCATTCTCTCATCCACTTATTTATTGGCCTGAGCATCCACAAATCTATCCACCCATCCTACCTAACAACCCAGCATGTATGTATTCACTGATCCCCTACTCTGAGCTAGTTGTTATTAAAGCCTTGGGGACACAACAGAAAATAAGATAGAAATTTACTGCTCTCATGGAGGATGACTAAATTTATTACACAAATGAATGATTAAAGAATGCAAACCAGGGCCCGGAGAGATAGCACAGCGGCGTTTGCCTTGCAAACAGCTGATCCAGGACCAAAGGTGGTTGGTTCAAATCCCGGTGTCCCATATAGTCCCCTATGCCTGCCAGGAGCTATTTCTGAGCAGACAGCGAGGAGTAACCCCTGAGCACAGCCAGGTGTGGCCCAAAAACCAAAAACCAAAAAAAAAAAAAAAAAAAAAAAAAAAAAAGAATGCAAACCAGGGTCAGAAGCCATGCTCATTCAACCATGCTCATTCAACCAAACTGTCTTGGATCAAGTGCAATATGCCAAGACCTCTGAGTCATATAGGTAAGTACATTCTCCTTCAAGGTATAGGACTATCTCTGACTTAGCTCTGTGCTTCTAGTGTCCCACATATGTAGAACAAGTTGCACACCCAGAGTGTATGCAATAAAGAGAATCTATTCTGGAGCTACTCGTGGATAGGGATCAGGTCTTACCTGGTTTTAGATACTTCCTTCAAGAACAGATTTTCTTGTATTCAGTCAGCAATTTTGAGACCCATTTGGCAAACACAAATCTGTGTTTTTGCTGGGTAAGCAGCCAAGATCAGGACTTCTGGCTTCATTTTGGGACATACCTGCCAAACAATTTTTTTGAAGAACTTGCTCCAATCTCCACCACCAGAAGAAAATTACAATTTACATTCCTGACTATGTTCGTGTGGCTCCCCTGACTCTCTTCTTTTGTTCTGCCTTTCTGGTGGACAGCCCATCATTGGTTTAAGTGGCACATCTCTGATGGCTGATTAAGTCTAGTGGCCTTTCCTCTTTTCTCTGGTCATATGGATAACTTCTATGGGACACTTTGGGGTTGCCTTTTGAAGTATGGGAATGTATCTCCTTATCTCATGGATATTTTCAGATTCAAGTAGCACCTGCCATGCAGTGGGCATTCACAGGAAGTATTTGTGAAACTTCTCCTAAAAAACTATCATTTCTTAATATTTCTCACTAAGTCAATTAATTCACTTTAGCTTAAATAAACTGATTTTAAAAGATAATTTTATATCAGTTTACATCCAAAATACATCATTTTACATCATGGTGGTACTGTGTGAGTTAAACTTTTTTCTTATATAATAAAATAATTGCCAACTATTCATATCTTTAAAAATCTGGCCTTGTAATTTTAATATACCTGTTTCTCTTCTCTGGTATTATTTCCCAATGAATAGAACCAAGTATGATGGGATACACAGGTGTTCAACATATGAAGTCTCCTTCCTGAACACCAGCAGTGGGACCCATGTCCATCGTCTTATAACCACTAAACCAAGTTACCAGCCACAGCCAAGTTCACCAGGGTCTAGAAACTTCTGATTTCCCTCAAGGCCAGAATTCCAGAACCCTCCAGAACCAACTCACAGATGTGAAAGCAAGAAGAAAATCTCTATCATTGACAACACCAGGTGACATGAACAGCAGTATTCCAACAATCAAATTCATTATTCTCTAGCATGGAGCAAATAACAGCAGTAACTACACTGCGAGTTGGACTCATTCAGTTATAGGGATGGAGCTACAGGCATGCACTGGTGATCTCATACAACACTTTCTTGAGAGGACACGAAGGTTTGGAGGCTAAGTGAAAGTCCCAGTTCCTGCTGCTGGAAACTGTACAGAATGACATGTGAATTTAAGATTTTCTACTCCCAAAGCATTTTGTAAACTTGTATGCACTTGCTTCTTGCCTAAAGATTTGTGTTTTCTCAAAGAATAGCACAAGACCAGCTTCTGTCCTTCCTCTTCCTTAGACAGTTGAACATTAAGTGTCATGTGTTGCTATAATGGGATAACAACAACCCCCCAGGGGGCCCAGCAGGACAATATTAGCTTGCTCTAGGCAGCAGATGTGTATGGAATGCACCCCCAATGTACCTGATATTCTTATTAGAGCAAAGTGAAACCTGGCCTTTATGTTTGATAAAAAATGATTTTTAGGTAAAAATGTTTTTTATATTACTTGAGCTTTAAAATTCCTGACTTGAGTTGCCCAGGTGCACAGAGTAGTCTGTACTGGTCAGGGACTGTAGACCAACCCCTTCACTGAAGAGAATGTCAAGAAGGTGCAATTCTCAGCCCTTTTGTTTATTTGACAGTTCATATTGAATCTATTTTTGGTTTTGAATTGTTCCAGCTTACTCAGCGCTCATTCCTGGTTTTGTGCTCAGGGATCATTCCTGGCAGTGCTCTGGCGATCTTAGTGGTGCTAGAAATTGAACCTGCTGCACCAGCCACATACCAGGCAAGTCCTTAACTTCTAAATGTTCTCTCTGGTCCCTGATTTAGGATGTATCTCTACCAAGATGCCTGGCCCTTTGACCTGCATTCCCCAGCAAGCCCAAGACAGTGGTCCATATTGCTGCAAGCTTGGAAGGACTAGTGTATCTCAGATCTCCAAAAATGCAGGGTCTTCTCCCTACATTGCATACCCAGTCTCCTGCTTCCCACAGGGCAGGTGGGTGTGGCCCTGCCTATCCAGACAGTATTTTTTTTTGTTTTTTTTTTGGGGGGTCACACCCGGCAGTGCTCAGGGGTTATTCTTGACTCCATGCTCAGAAATTGCTCCTGGCAGGCACGGGGTACCATATGGGGCACCGGGATTCGAACCGATGACCTTTTGCATGAAAGGCAAACGCCTTACCTCCATGCTATCTCCTGGGCCCCCAGACAGTATTTTTTAATGTCCATTCTACTAGCCATGACCACAGATTGTGATCCTCTCTCCATTAAACCCTGAGATCCTTCAGGCCTTGGATGGAGTCTCCTTCATGGCAACAGCTCCTGATCAGGTCTCCAGCACACAGAGATGCATATGGTTTCTTCAGAAAATTTTTTTTTAATTTTCAGGATCCTAGGGCCTTATACACACCTGGCCTGTTCTTTGCTACTGAGCCCCATCCCAGGCTGACATTTGTTTACTTCTGCTGTAATATAAAACAAGACACAGAGAGCCACTAAAAATCAGTTTGGATATAACCAACTGAGATCCTTAGAACCAATATTTGGGATGACCCTCCAGAATCCATTCCTGGGCTCCATCCAAAGCCCCTGTCTACTTCCAGGAGGCCCACTAGCTTACTTTTTCCAGCCGTCAGTTCTTCATCCCTTAGCTATTATCCCTAATAATGATAGCTTGTTTTCTTTATCATCATTATTTGAAGGTTTTTTTTTAAGCTATAGACTCTTCCTTCTTTGCTTTCCTTGCCTTGAAGTTTATCTGTGAATAGGACTGGACATTTTGACCTACAGACTTTATCCATCTGGATTCTATTCCTGGAATACTCAGATACAGTTCAAATATTGCTCTCCCATTCTGTACTACAGACAGGTAACTGAATTCAGGTTCATCTTGTTCATTTTCTGCTCCTAACCTAGAATCAGCTATTTTCCTCAGAAAGCCTGATTTCTCTTTATTTCTTAAAATGATATTTTTAAGGCAGCCTGGATAATGAAAGTGGAAGACTAGCACTGGTCTATTCATTATTATCAACACAGTTCCCACCAGAGCCATGCCCAGAGGGAGTAGCTGCTAAAAGGGAAAGCATTTATTAAAATAACTCAGCAGTAGGAAAATACTTAGGTACACTTAAAGTTTATCCCCCTCTTCATCCTTCCACTTGTCCATCCATCCATCTATTCATCCATCCATCATCCATTCATCCATCCATCCATCCATCCAGTATCCATGTATCTAAATCTCTATAGCTATTCCTTCCACCCTCCATCCATTCATGTGTCCATGTCCTCTCTTTCTTTAATATCTATCTCTCTTCCCATCCATATACATGTATTTGGCTCTATATTCTTTCCTTCCTCCCCTTTTCCATCCAAATATCCATGAACCTTTCTGCCTTTATATTAATCTGCCATTCATATAACTATTTTCCTTATATCTATGTATCTATGTCTGTTTGCCCATTCATTCATCCGACTGTGTCTATATCTATATCTCTAATTGTGTTATAATAGTGCTAGTCCAGTAAAAACACTTCAGGTATCATATCTTTGCTACTTTTGCATTATTAACTTGGCTTTACATTCATGCCATTTAGTTTTTACTTCCATTTTAAGGTGTTTACAATTCTCCTTATTTCACAGGTGAAGAAACTGAAGCTCAGAGAGTGATATGCTCCAGACCAGGAAGTTAAAGATGGGCAAAGATGGGCAAACCTAGGCAAGAATAAGCAGTGCTGGTATGGATGTGGGGAGAAAGGAACTCTCACTGCTGGTGGAAATGTCATCTAGGCCAGCTTTTCTGGGAAACAATATGGATATTTCTCAAAAACCTGAAATTGAGCTCCCATATGTACAGAAATATTACTACTAGGGATATGCCCTAAAACACAAACACAATACAAAAATATCCTCCACACACCTATGCTCAGTGTAACAATATTTACAATATCCAAAATCTGGAACCAACCCAGGTGTCCGACAACAGAGGAGTGGCTAAAGAAACTGTGGCACATCTATACAATAGAATACTATGCAGCCATCAAGAAAATAAAGTTATGAAATTTGCCTATAATGGATGGACATGAAGATTATGAGTGAATGACTTGAGTGAAATGAAGTAAAATGACAGACCTAAAATAATCTCATTTATTTATGAGATATAAGAAAAATAAAATAAAACAGTATGGTAATAATATCCAGAGACAACAGAGAGGAAGGCTAGGAGGACCAGCCTGCCACAAAGAGTGGTGAATGAAGCACTAACTGCAGACTGCACTGACAACTACCATGACAATGATAGTGAGCTGAGAAGCAGAATGCCTGTCCCAGAGACAGGCGGGGGTGGGGAGGGAAACTGGTGGAGGAAAAGTTGTACTGGTGGACAGTGTACATTCTGTGACAGAAACCAAATTGTTGTAGAAGTTACTGCAGTAAGTTGCAAAGTTGCCAGACTTTTGCAGGTTACTGCAATAAGCTGCAAGTCTGCTTGTTGCTCAGCTGCTGCAAGGCTGCAGAGGCCCAAGGCTGTCAGGGCCCAGTACTAAGGCAAGCTCGCAGGTGGTCAAGAGCCCACCCAGGGTGCCAACTAGTAAACTAGTAGCAACTGCCT